>SJYX01013616.1:174534-255669 GCA_006410675.1 Oreotragus oreotragus
GAGTCAGTGATGACATACAACCATCTCATCCTCTGTCGTCCCCTTCTTCTCCTGCCTTCAATCTTTCCCAGCATCAGGGTCTTTACAAATGAGTCAGCTCTTCCCATCAGGTGGCCAAAGTATTGGAGTTTCAGCTTCAACATCAGTCTTTTCAATGAACACCCAGGACTGATCTCCTTTAAGATGGACTGGTTGGATCTCCTTGCAGTCCAAGGGACTCAAAAATCTTCTCCAGCACCACAGTTCAAAAGCATCAGTTCTTCAGTGCTCAGCTTTCATTAGAGTCCAGCTGTCACATCCACACATGACTACTGGAAAAACCATAGCCTTGACTAGATGGACATTTGTTGGCAAAGTAATGTCTCTGCTTTTTAATATGCTGTCCAGGTTGGTCACAACTTTCCTTCCAAGGAGTAAGCATCTTTTAATTTCATGGCTGCAGTCACCATCTGCAGTGATTTTGGAGCCCCCAAAAATAAAGTCTGACACTGTTTCCACGGTTCCCCATCTATTTCCCATGAAGTGATGGGACCAGATGCTATGATCTTAGTTTTCTGAATGTTGAGCTTTAAGCCAATGTTTTTACATTCCTCTTTCACTTTTCATCAAGAGGCTTTTTAGTTCCTCTTCACTTTCTGCCATAAGGGTGGTGTCATCTGCATATCTGAGGTTATTGATATTTCTCCCAGGGACCCCACAGAGACTGAGACAGAACTGTGTTTGAATGTCTCCTGTGGAGGTATGGGTCAGAAGTGAACTGCCGGGGCCTCTGGGTGCAGCATACTTGGGTATGGCATAAGCCCTCTTGGAGGAGGTCACCATTAACCTCACCATAGAGCTGTCAGAACTTACACGGGATTGGGAAATAGATACTTGGGGGCACAAACAGAACCTTGTGCACCAGGACCCAGGAGAAAGGAGCAGTGACCCCACAAGAGACGGACCCAAACTTGCCTGTGAGTGTCCAGGAGTCTTCAGCACAGGTGTGGGTCGGCAGTGGCCTGCTGCAGGGTTGGGGGCACTGAGTGCAGCAGTACAAGTACATGCATGGGATCTTTTGAAGGAGGTCACCATTACATTCATTACCTCCACCATAGTTGCCCTCCCCACCCCCCACACCCATCAACAGAAAAATGGATTAAAGATTTACTGAGCATGGCCCCGCCCATCAGAACAAGACCCAGTTTCCCCCCAGTCAGTCTCTTCCATTAGGAAGCTTCCATAAACCTCTTATCCTTTTCCATCAGAGGGCAGACAGACTGAAAACCACAATCACAGAAAGCTAACCAAGCTAATCACATGGACAACAGCCCTGTCTAACTCAATGAAACTATGAGCCATGACGTGTAGGGCCACCCAAGACGGATGGGCCATGGTGGAGAGTTCTGACAAATGTAGTCCACTGGAGAAGAGAATGGCAAACCACTTCAGTATTCTTGCCTTGAGAACCCCATGGACAGTATGAAAAGGCATATATGAAAAAAAAAAAAAGTGTAATAAGCCAATCACAAAAGGACAAATCCTGCATGGTTTGGCTAGATTTAACTAGAGTGGTCAAACTCATAGAAATAAAAAGAATGGTGGGAAATAGGGAGTTATTATTTAATAAATACAAAGTTTCAGTTTCACAGGAGGAAAAGATTCTGGAAACTGATTGGACAACAATATGAATATATTTAACTCTTCTGAACTACATACTTAAGATGGTTATGATGATACGTTTCTGTTATATGCATTCTATCACAATTAAAATAAAGAAAAATACAAAGATTTATTACATCCTTCATGATCTTACCTAGCTTATCTCTCCAGCTTCAGCTTCATTTCTAACCAATTCTGGGATCTTTCCTGAATCCTATATGTCAGCCTTATGCCAATCTTATATGCCAAAGCGAAAACAACACCCAGCTATGTATGTGACTGGTGACGGAAGCAATAATGAATAGGAACCTGGAATGTTAGGTCCATGAATCAAGGCAAATTGAAAGAGATCAAACAGGAGATGGCAAGAGTGAATGTCGACATTTTAGGAATCAGAGAACTAAAATTGACTGAAATAGGTGAATTTAACTCAGATGACCGTTATATCTACTACTGTGGATCCCTTAGATGAAATGGAGTTGCCATCATAGTCAACAAGAGAGTCTAAAATGCAGTACTTGGATGCAGTCTCAAAAATGACAGAATGATCTCTGTTCATTTCCAATGCAAACCATTCATTATCATGGTAATCCAAGTCTATGCCTTGACAAGTAATGCTGAAGAAGCTGAAGTTGAACGGTTCTATGAAGACTTACAAGACCTTCTAGAACTAACACCCCAAAAAAGATGTCCTTTTCATTATAGGGGATTGGAATGCAAAAGTAGAAAGTCAAAAGATACTTGGAGTAACAGGTAAATTTGGCCTTGGAGTACAGAGTGAAGCACGGTAAAGGCTAATAGAGTTCTGCCAAGAAAATGCACTGGTCATAGCAAACAACCTATTCCAACAACACAAGAGAAGACTCTACACGTGGACATCACCAGATAGTCAACACTGAAATCAGATTGATTATATTTTTTGCAGTCAAAGTTGGAGAAGCTCTATACAGTTAACAAAAACAAGACTGGGAGCTGACTGTGGCTCAGATCAAGAACTCCTTCTTTCCAAATTCAGACTTAAATTGAAAAAAGTACAGTAAACCCACTAGACCATTCAGATATGACCTAAATCAAATTCCTAACGATTACACAGTGGAAGTGAGAAACAGATTTAAGGGACTAGACTGATAGACAGAGTGGCCGATTAACTATGGATGGAGGTTCATGACATTGTACAGGAGACAGGGAGCAAGACCATCGCCAAGAAAAAGAAATGCAAAAAAAGCAAAATGGCTGTCTTGGGAGGCTGTACAAATAGCTGTGAAATGAAGGGAAGCAAAAAGGAGAAAAGGAAAGATAAACCCATTTGAATACAGATTTCCAAAGAATAGCAAGGAGAGATAAGGAAGCCTTCCTCAGTGATCAGTGCAAAGAAATAGAGGAAAACAATAGAATGGGAAAGACTAGAGATCTCTTCAAGAAAATTAGAGATACCAAGGGAATATTTCATGCAAAGATGGGCTCAATAAAGGACAGAATCTCTTCAAGAAAATTAGAGATACCAAGGGAATATTTCATGCAAAGATAGTCTCAATAAAGGACAGAATTGGTATGGACCTATCAGAAGTAGAAGATAATAAGAAGAGGAGGCCAGAATACACAGAAGAACTGTACAAAAGAGATCATCATGACCCAGATAATCACGATGGTGTGATCACTCACCTAGAGCCAGACATCCTGGAATGTGAAGTCAAGTGGGCCTTAGGAAGCATCACTACAAACATAGCTAGTGGAAGTGATAGAATTCCAGTTGAGCTATTTCAAATCCTAAAATATGATGCTGTCAAAGTGCTGCACTCAATATGTCAGCAAATTTGGAAAACTCAGGAGTGGCCACAGGACTGGAAAAGGTCAGTTTTCATTCCAATCCCAAAGAAAGGCAATGCCAAAGAATGCTCAAACTACCACACAATTGCACTCATCTCACAAGCTAGTAAAGTAATGCTCATAATTCTCCAAGCTAGGCTTCAGCAATACGTGAACCATGAGCTTCCATATGTTCAAGCTGGTTTTAGAAAAGGCAGTGAAACTAGAGATCAAATTGCCAACAACTGCTGGATCATCGAAAAAGCAAGAGAGTTCCAGAAAAACATCTACTTCTGCTTTATTGACAATGCCAAAGCCTTTGATTGTGTGGATCACAATAAACTGTGGAAAATTCTTCAAGAGATGGGAATACCAGACCACCTGACCTGCCTCCTGAGAAATCTGTATGCAGGTCAGGAAGCAACTGCTAGAACTGGACATGAACAACAGACTGGTTCCAAATAGGAAAAGGAATACATCAAGGCTATATATTGTCATCCTGCTTATTTAACTTATATGCAGAGTACATCATGAGAAATGCTGGGATGGAGCAAGCACAAGCTTGAATCAAGATTGCCAGGAGAAATATCAATAACCTCAGATAGGCAACTGACTTTACCCTTATGGCAGAAAGTGAAGAAGAACTAAAGAGTCTCTTGATGAAGGTGAAAGAGGAGAGTGAAAAAGTTGGGTTAAAGCTCAACATTCAGAAAACTAAGTACATGGCATCCAGTCCCATCACTTCATGGGAAATAGATGGGGAAACTGGAAAGTGTGAGAGACTTTATGGTTTTGGGCTCCAAAATCACTGCTGATGGGGACTGCAGCCATGAAATTAAAAGACATTTACTCCTTGGAAGGAAAGTTATGACCAACCTAGACAGCATATTAGAAAGCAAAGACATTACTTTGCCAACAAAGGTCTGTCTAGTCAAAGCTATGGTTTTTCCAGTGGTCATGTATGGATATGAGAGCTGGACTATAAAGAAAGCTCAGCATTGAAGAATTGATGCTTTTGAACTGTGGTGTTGGAGAAGACTCTTGAGAGTCCCTTGAACTGCAAGGAGATCCAAACAGTCTATCCTACAGGAAATCAGTCCTGAATGTTCATTGAAAGGACTGATGTCAAAGCTGAAACTCCAATACTTTGGCCACCTGATGGGAAGAGCTGACTCATTTGTAAAGACCCTGATGCTGGGAAAGATTGAAGGCAGGAGAAGAAGGGGACGACAGAGGATGAGATGGTTGTATGTCATCACTGACTCGATAGAGATGAATTTCAGTAAACTCCAGGAGTTGGTGATTGACAGGGAAGCCTGGTGTGCTGTATAGTCCATGGGATCACGAAGAGCCGGACGTGACTGAGCAACTGAACTGATATGCCAACCATCACCAGCTACTTGCCATTCAGCAAACTCTCCAGGCTGTCTCTCATATATCCTCCTTACCCACCTGAATTGGCAAACCTTTTTTATTTTAAAAAAACAGCTTTATTTATATTTTAAAAAAACAGCTTTATTGAGATATATTTCACATGCCATACAATTCACTCATTCAAAGTGTATAATTTACTGCCTTTTAGTACATTCAGATAAGTGCAACCTTCACCATATTAAATTTTAGAATATTTTCATCGCCATAGTGAAACGCTATACTCTTTAGTTACCATTCTCTTCTCATACCCCCTCTACTCCAGTCCTGGAAAGTGACTATATTTTCTGACTCTACAGATTTTCCTCTTCTGTGTATTTCATACAAGTGGAATTATGTATATCTACTCTTTGGTTACTGGCTTCTTGTGGTATATCCTTACCATGGAATTACAGTTTGGCCATAAAAAGGAATAAAGTACTGATACATGCTACAACACAGATGAAACTTAAGAAAAGCCTACTTGTGTTTCATTCCAAAGATTTAAAATCCCTTTCTCTAAAAAGTATTTCTTGGCATCCTTGCCCTCAAATTTGTTTCAATGATCTTCTCCAAATATTATTTACCTCTATTTTAATCTTTATTTAGTCCCCACTAGATGTTAAACCCTTTTTTATAGCTGTAAGATGGCTGAAACTTCAGTACTTTGGCCACCTCATGAGAAGAGTTGACTCATTGAAGAAGACTCTGATGCTGGGCAGGATTGGGGGCAGGAGGAGAAGGGGACGACAGAGGATGAGATGGCTGGATGGCATCACGGACTCAATGAACATTGAGTCTGAGTGAACTCTGGGAGATGGTGATGAACCGGGAGGCCTGGCGTGCTGCAATTCATGGGGTCGCAAAGAGTCAGACACGACTGAGCAACTGAACTGAACTGAACTGAAGATGTTTTACAAGTATATGTGCAGATACTATTTTATTTACCTTTTTTCCTCACAAGAACTCATTGATTTAAAAACAGATAAATCAAGGTTAGTTGTTTCTCAACACTAACTTCACAATAAAGTGATCTGGAGAGATCTTAAAAATTCCATTTGTGCCCCCTGCCTCTGGTCAATTACATCACAATCTCAGGAGGGAAAGCTTTGGACTGAAACATCAGTATTGTTTTAAAATTTCCCAGCTGATGCACTGCCAGAATTGGAAACTACTAATTTAGACACAAAAGCCTTAGTCATCTTCTACCACAATATACTGTATGTGTCATTTGGCAGTACTATAATCATTAGGTCATGATTTATAGCATCTATTTCTATATGCTTATTAAATACTGTAAAATAAGATAGTAACCCTTTATAAAATAATAAATAGAATCATATATAAAACACAGCTGTACTGAACTCTTTCAACTTTTTGAGCTTAAACAGGAATCTCTAGCAAATTCTTGCGTGCTCAGTTGTTCAGTCGTGTCCAACTCTTTGCGACTCCATGGACTGTAGCCTGCCAGGCTCCTCTGTGCATGGGGTTCTCCAGGCAAGAACACTGGAGTCAGTGGCCATTTTCTTCAGGGAATCTTCCCAACCCAGGGATCGAACTCTCATCTCTTGCATCTCCTGCATTGGCAGGCAGATTTTTTACCACTGAGCCACCTGGGAAGCAAATACTTAGTTACTCCCAAATCAGTCATTCTGTTGCCCCTGCAATGAGACTTGCATATGTCTTATTTATTTATATGTTTTGTTTTCCATTTGTTTTAGGCCATAGATCTTATACACCTCCTAGAGTGTGAGCAGTCAAACCATTTTCTTTAGAAGCCTATCATGGCATTTAGCCAATGAGATCTTTGACTTGTTAACACTTCTGTCAAGTATGATAATGAAAGCACATTGAAATGATCTGCCCGTAGATTTTCCATGTAAAGAAAGGGACAGGAAGGGAAGGTAAAACTGAAAAAGCTGTTTCTCGTAGGTTTTACTGAGTTGATAGCTTTTTGCCAAGAACATCTCTTTATTTTACTAAACTAACTTGTATCTTTCACATCATGAAATTTGAACACCTCATTCCAAGGAAAATAATGTTACCGGAAGTCAAATTTTTTTAAATTTCTTAATGTAAAACACCTCCAGCAAACACAGTTGAAGATTATAAATGACCTGGCAGACTACTTTCTATATACTAAAATTTTCTGATGTCTCTTTTATCCTTATAGTAATAGAGACTCATAGATTAAGGATTGGTTAAATGCCCAAAGGCTGACAGAGAAAGAAAGGAGAATAGGGCAAAGAATAGCCCACATGTACTTGGTTTCATTAATAAATCTAAGTAAGAAATATTAAGGAGCAAAGAAAGAAGGATATTTTAATAGTAATGCCCATAATATTCAGTCTTTAAAATGAACAATGTTTATTACCACACATTAAAACTTTCTTATAATACAGACACATTTATTATCATACTAGAAATATGTCATTCTGTCTAAAGAAAAAAATAAAATTACCCCCAATGACATACAGTATAATCTTTAGACGTGGGGCATATTCTATCAAAAAATCTTTTTCTTACAATTTCAAATGATAAATAGTCACAAAAGCTTACTCTTACTTGGTGTTCGATATATGGAGTGCTCCCTAGGCATCAACATTGAAAGGTCACAGTTTCTTTCCATCTTTCTTCATTTACTTTAGCAAATAAAACAAAAAACTCAGGTTGAGTTAATTTATACAGAATCTATCAAATGTAGGAAAATGAAAACTGAATCTCTACCATCCCTCTGTCCTTGAAATGCCTTTTATGAAGCTTTACAAATTATGTTCAATGAAAGACATGTAATGAGGTTTACATCTCTCCACTGGACTTTCTCTTTTATTTTTTGTCCTTCATGTACCCTCTTGTCTTTTCGACTTCAATAGTTACATAGGAGAACAAAAGAAGATCCAGAATTCGACATTTCTCCTTTTTTCCTAACCTGCAAACTTTCTAAATAGCTAACGTTGCGGACCTCAGTCACATTATGCATCCCAAGCGATGCAGAGCTGGGCTCTAAACAGGTGGACGCATCTGTTCCAGTCCATCAGACTTGACTTACACTGACTGCGTTCTGTAATCATTATGGTTTTTATCCCAAATTACAGTGTCAATCTGTTCAGAATTAATATGTATTACTCCACCACTTGTTACAAAATTTTCAGTTTATTTATTGGACCAAATCCTGCCCTAATCACTTAGGCACAATTCCCACTGAAAACCTAAAAGAGAGAATGTGTATCCAGAGGTTATGTTTTCATTGCATGTCAAAGATATTTTTGCATAAGTGGATGTTTTTGCTATTCCCAATGAATGCTCTTCCTGTGTCAATAGTGAAAATTTGTTTAAAATTTTAGTGCACTGGTTTGGATCATTTTTAATCACTTTTTCCAACACATGTTATATCCCAGTGTGGTTGTTCCCATAATGGAGAGGGGGTTGAGTTCTTTACTTCACTCAGAATGTAGTGGATATATTTAATATTGGGAAATTATAGATTTATATTAGAGTTTCCTCTTCCTTTTTGTGTTAGGTAGTTTTAAAGATGATGAGTCCATGACTTTTTGTTATAACATGGTGAAGCATTTCACTGTATTTTTTACCTTATTTATTTTAATTTAGGGAGTTTGTTTTCTGATTGTGGAGTTTTAACAGTACTTTGAATATTTTGCATACAAATATTTCTTCAAATATGTGTCTTGAAAATAGATTCTCATAGTCAGTGGCTTGTCTGTCTATTCTTTGAATACTGTCTTTCACAGGTGGGCATTTAAATTTTAATAAAGTCCACTTTATCCATTTTTTTCTTTCATGTATTGTACTGTTTGTGTTACTTGTGAAAACTAATCATCAAACTCTAACTCATGTAGATTTTACCCTAGGTATCCCACTGTAATTTTTATAGTTTTTAATTTTGTACTTACCACAGTGAATGACTTTGAGTGAATTTTTGTCTAAGATACAAAGCTTGTATCTTTGCTCATTTATTTCCTTATGGTCATCCATTGTTACCCTCATTATTTGTTGAATAAAAGACTATCTTTTATGTGATAATGCGCCTTTATCCCTCTGAACAAGATCAAGCTGTCTGTATTTGCATAGGTCTGTTTATGAACTCCTATTTTGCTCCATTTATCTGTGTGTCTATTCGCGTTTAAATATCATGTTCTCTTGATTATTGTAGCTTTACAATAAATCTTGAAATTGGGAAGTGTGAGTTTGTTAATGTGCTTTTCATTAGTATTATCTAAGCTACTCAATGTTTAATTTTGTTGGTAACTACAAAGCAGCTTGCTGAGGTTTTTTTTATTTTTATTTTTTTTGATATTGCAAAGAATTGACATCTTACTAATATAGTGTCTTTTGATCATGAACAAGAAATATATCTCAGTTGATTTACTATTCTTCCACTGCTTTCAAACATGTTTTTTTCTTTTTAAAAATTTATTCAATCTATTTAAACTAAAAAATAAATCTTAAAAAAGAAAAACTCGTAGACACAAAGAATTGAATGATGATTATTAAGAGGTGAGGGTAAGGGGTAGGAAAAAATGGGTCACTGTGAGTTTACTTCTCTTTCCTTTTCTGTTTTCCATGAACCTAACTAAATACACGGATTTTTACTGAGGAGGAAAAACATAATTAATTCATGTAATTGTTATTCAATTGCAAGTCACCTCTGACTCTTTGTGACCCCTTGGACTGCAGCAGGCCAGTCTTCCCTTTCCTTCACTATTTCTTGGAGTTTGCTCAAACTCATGTCCATTGACTTGGTGATGCCATCCAACCATCCCATCCTCTGTTGACCCTATCTCCTACTGCCCTCAATAATTCATAATGATTATGTAAAGGTTGATCTGGCTAACATTCTTCAAAAGCTTTTTTCACTAGTTGGTGATTTTATACTTTTTTTTTTTTCTGGTTGATAATGAAGAAAGAGGTGAGGCTTAAAAGCTGATAAAAACTAAAAGTGAAGTCTTAAAAAGTAACTGCGTCCAAATCTGATAGAAGAAAAAGACTAAATGTCATACTAAAATATGAATGTATACATTAAGTTTTCAAACCAATGGAGCATAAAAAGAACAAACAGCAGCAACAACCAGCAGGCACAGTAATAAAATCACAAATGCACTGCCCTTTCACTCCAAATTTGGGTTTAGCAGGTAGGGGTGGTTGCATGATCATGTTTCTAATCAGCATCTCCGCTTGCCTGCCATAGCACTGGAAATGGCAATAGTGCCTATGGCAATACAAATCCTATTAACTTGATGCATCATACATGAGGAAGTTATAACCCAAGTTGAAACAAGATCAGGGAAGACTGATCAGAATTCAGCTTAAAAAAAAAAGTCCTCGTCTCTGTGTCTCCTTTGGCTTCTCCTCAGTAATAACGGATGATACAAAGGGAAAGTTATCCCCAGGTGCTACCGACTGAATACCAGACACTGTCCAATAACTCACTCAGAGTCTATCATGGTAATTAGACAAGGCCTGCCTAAATTATTTGAACAAACTGCTTTGCAATTATTAGACATGTTATGAGAAAGTGTGAACAGCTTGACCAGCAAATTTTCAATATATTTTCCCCCTCAGGCAAGACTAAAACTTAAAAATAAAACTTCCGAGACTCTGACATTCTTCTCATCACATAACACATACCAGTAGAGAATAAAAAGAAAAAAAGAGAAGAACATGAATATTTGAAAAGGCCTTTTGAATCTTGCAGGCATAAAGTAGAAGTATATATCATTCTCTGAGACCCAGAGTCCATGCAGATACACACTGAAAGACACGCTTTGTACCATCATCCTCTGCTGATATGTCAGTGGAAAAGCATTCATTCTCACCTTTTCAGGGTGCTGTCAATAAATACATTAATATGGATGAACCACCACAGAAATCAAAAGGCAGTAAGAGAAGTGGGTTTAAAGGGATAAAGGTTTTAAACTACATTTAAGTTGAGCTTCAGTTTGAAGACTAAACTTTAGGTTTCTATAATTACTTTCCCTTCTCCACATAGTCCAGGAAGAAAAACATACAAATTAGATATGCTCCGAAGTCCATTCGTCAGCATTTCACTAAACATTCCTCAGGTTCTCCAATAAATGAAAGAATTGACTGATGCTGACAAGGGCTGAACAAGAATTCTTTTTTCTGTCAAAACAACTCTTATTTTGATGTATCACATTTGAAAGTGGAACACAAAAGTATTTGCTTTTCCAGTCCATCCTATAACTAAAAATAATGCTAACTGAAAATCAGTTAAGTAGCAACCCAAGTGCATTTTATTGATTTAAAAAAGATTATTAAGTGGTCAATGACAAGCACAGTTTTGACAATACTGAACATTCAAAAATAAATTTCAATGTGTTCATATCCCACTCTTGCACACAGTTCAATATTTAAGTCATAATTTCCTTAAATAATAACAAGATGATTCCATATATGGTATCATCACTTGGGAAAAATTTTTGTTAATATTAATATCTAGGCAATTAATATGATACAGATTTTAAAGGCAAAGGAATAATGGAAGAGAAGGATAATGTTATTGAGTGGGCAACAGAGCATAACTTGCATTTCATCCTAAATTCTCCTTATACACAGAACAAATTATTTTTGGAATTTGTAAGGCCAAATTGTTCCAGCAAATCACAATAAAAGAACTCAAATTTTGCTGACTTTAAATTTACAAAGAAGAAGGAAGAGGAGAATAAATTTATGTTTGCTTCCTTTTTGCTAATTTCTAAATCTATGGAAAAGCAATCAGATTTTGTATTTCATAATTAAATATAGTTCTACAGTATTTATTTTGATGTTTAGTCTAAAAAGACTAATGTTGTTGTAATGACTGGTCCCAACAGCTAATTTTAGTAGGAATTATGTCTTTACCCCAAAATGATGAGTAAATTATATTCTTGTATCTGACATACTGCAAATTGAACAGATGTAGGTGGCTCAGTGGGTAAAGAAACTGCCTGCAATACAGAATATGTGGTTCAGTCCCTGGGTCAGGAAGATGCCCTGGAGTGGGACATGACACCCACTAAAGTATACTTGCCTGGAGAATCCCATGGACAGAGGAGTCTTGCAGGCTATAGCGCATAGGGTTGCAAAGAGTCGGACATGACTGAAGCAACTAAGCACGCATGAACAGATATTAAATTCCATCCAACGCTCTCTCTCCCTCCCTCTCTCCCCTAGAGTAGAGGTTTTAGAATATCTGATCTGAGTCAAATGTAAAATTTTACACAATTTTAAACCATTACTTTTAACTTTTAAATTTTTTATGAAAATGGTTTGTTAAATGACTCAGGGGGGAATTCTTTCACAATGTATATTTATACCAAAACATCACATTGTACACTTTAAATATCTTACTATTTTATTTGTTAGTTTACCTCAGTAAACTTAGGGGGATGATTTGTGATGGTGACCTCTGTTTTAAAACAAAAATAATTTTAATTTCTCAGACCCCTAAAGAAAGAGAAGTGGCAATAATGCAACAAATAAATAAATGAACAAATAAATGCATTTATTCTTATTGTGGAGAAAACAGATAAGTTTGAGTTGGCAGAAGAGAACATTCAAAAAGTGACTTTGAACAAAAAAAAAAAAGTGACTTTGTAAGGAAAATTTAAAAACTGGTATGTCTTAGAAGCATTGTCCTTTGCTTTGTCTTTTTACTTGCTGGTATTTGACTCAATCAGTCTCTTTAAAAGGGCAATATAAGGGCCAGGAGAGAGTAAAGGTCCTTCTCACTTTGCATCCCCAGGCTGACACATAGTAGATGCTCAATAAAATACACTTTGAACAAAAAACTAGTATGTGTTACCACCATCCTCTCTCACTCACTCACTAACGTCAACAAAGCAGGCACAGTGATCCCTTTCAGACCATAGTCAGATCACAACATACCTCTGCTCAGAACCCTGACCCTGTTTCTCTTCTCACACAGAAACAACACGTTCATCTGAAGCCCTGTTCTCTCCTCACTGGCCACAGACACTGGCCAATTCACTTTTTATTAAACACGTGTCTGAGATGTCTCCATTCTTGGGTTTTCACACCGTCTTTTCACTTGACCTATAGTTCTCTTCTTCCAGATATTGGAAGAAAAGAATCACCTCACACTCTTTAAAACTTTGCTTAAATATCACCTTTCAATTAGAATGACCTTTATAAGGTTGACCCCCTACTCTGCTTACTGCAAAGGCCCCCTTTCCCTGCTTAATCATATTTGAGAGGATTCATCACTTCCTAACACATAATAAAATTTACGTGTTTGCTTATTTTATTGTTTGCCTCTCTCTGCTGAACTACAAGTGCCATGAAGGTGGTAATTTTTGTCTTTTTGCACTCACCTGCCCCAGGCCTATAGTAGTCACTAGGTTAATATTTATTTTTGAATCGTCAGAATTAAAATAGTTTTACTGAAGTGAATCTAAAGCAGTTTATACTGAGTAACATAACTTTTTAAATAAACTTTTTAATTGGGAACAATTGTAAAATATTATTTTAAATGATATAAAGAGCTCCCATATACACTGTAACCAGCTTTCTTTAATGTTAAAGTTTTACATAACCATGATACATTTGTCAATGCCACAAAAATATATAGACTAACTCAGATTTTACCAGTTTTTCTATTACTGTCTCTTTTCCTGGATCTAATCCAGGATACCATTATTGCATTTAACCATCAGTATCATCATGTCTCTAACAGTTTCTCAGATTCTTTTTACTTTTCACCTTAGTACTTTAGAAGAGTACTGACCAGATATTTAGGGGCTTGGAGGTGGCGCTAGTGGTCAAGAACCCACTTGCCAACGCAGGAGACATAGAGACGCGGGTTGGATCCCTGGGTCGGGAAGATCCCCTGGAGGAGGCCACGGTCACCCACTCCCGTATTCTTTCTTGGAGAATCCCATGGATAGAGGAGTCTGGAAGGCTGCAGCCCGTGGGGCTGCACAGAGTCAGACACGATTGAAGCAACTTAGCATGCTCGCACGACCAGATATTTTATGGAATGACACTCAATTTGAGTTTGTCATGTTTTCTCATGATTAGACTGGGCTTATTGGTTTGGGGGGAAAGAATACCACAGAGATGAGGTCCTCTTCTCATTGCATCGTATCAAGAAATATATGATATCAACGTGATGCATCACCATGAATCACTTGGTCAAGGTGGTGTCTACTAGGTTTATAGAGTTCCTGTTTTCCTTTCCTCATCCTATGCTGTGTAAGCAGTTCATCAGGTCTAGCCTATACTCGAAGGGAGTGAAATTAAGCTATCTTCTTAGATATGAATGAGTGAAGTGAAAGTTGCTCAGCCGTGTCCAACTCTTTGTGATCCCATAAACTATAGAGTCTGTGGAATTCTCCAGGCCAAAATACTGGAGTGGGTACCCTTTCCCTTCTCCAGAGGATCTTCCTCACCCAGAGATTGAACCCAGGTCTCCTTCATTGCAAGCAGATTCTTTACCAGCCGAGCCACAAGGGAAGCCCAAGAATACTGTAGTGGGTAGCCAGCCCTTCTCCAAGGGATCTTCCCAACCCAGGAATCCAACCAGGGATTCCTGCATTGGAGGCAGATTCTTTACCAAATGAGCTATCAAGGATCCAGATATGTGTATACACATATATTATTTGGAATAATTCTTTAAAGAAGTTGGGTTCCTTCTATTTTATTTATCCATTCATTTACTCATTCATTATATGAACCCATAGATATCTTTCATATTTGGGGGGTTATAATTGAGTATAAATTGAGTGTTAAATTGTTCCAGTTTTGAACTTTGGAGGGGTCTTCAGGTTTTCTTCTGTTTTTTTAAATATTAATAAAAAATATTCATATCCTCAACAATGTTTCTGAAAATGTCTATGGGCTTGAATTACGATAGTTTCCTTTTTTTCTAAATTGCCCTCAAGATTCGCATAAAAAATTATGTTTAGTAATATTTCCTTCCACTTTAATGAATAAAGCTGAATAGAATAAATCACTACTTGGCACAGAGGATAACTTAAGATGGGATGTCATACATTCTTGGTCTTGAAACAAAAATCCCCTCAGCCACAGCCAGTATAGACAATTTCTCATAGATCTCCTTCTTTCCTGATGTTCTCCAATCTTCTTTGGCCTCCTGATCCCTCAAGAGTTTTCTCACATTTGTTCTCTTCTTTTAAACCTCACAATCCTGAAACATCCAATTTATTTTGTAGGCAGTCTGTTTAGCCTTCTCATTGTTTTCAGTGAACTTACAGATAATTCCATGGGACCTCAAGCAAAGCCCATCAAAGTATTTTGCTACAAAATTCAATCTTACTCCCTTAGGGGCAGGATATATTGTGGTTAGTTGTAAGTTGAAGTGATTTATTTCTATTATTTATCTTTCTTGAAATATTCAAAGAGACAAAAAAATAGTTAAGAAGTCTTTAGTAAGAAGCTATGGACTTCTAATTTCCTAAAATGATTTTTTAAAATTAAAGAATACCATCTTTTAGTTTTCCTTTAGCACAATACTAAAGAGATAGCAAAAGAAAAGTAGTAAAATGTCTCGAAAATTATTTATCAGAGTAATGATTTTGAATATAAAGAAAAAAGTTGTCATTGGGTTTTAATACCTGAATGACCTTTCACTAATTTTCTGTTCTAAGCACTGTAACAAAAGAGCATGGATAAGGAAGCCTACATATACTTCAGAGAGGCCTAAATCCTTGCAAATGACATTTCCTATTTAATTCAGTAGATTTTTCCCATAAGATGAACTGAAATCACAGTCTGGTGGGAATATGTGATGGAACAGGCTTGGGGAAAAGTGCAGACTGAGCAACTTTCAAAGACTGATGGGATAGTTCTTGGAGTCGATTATAAAAGTTAAGATCTATGGCCAGCCAAACGGGCAAAAGGAAAATAGATCTGGGAGAGATGCCAAACAGAGTGAGTACTAAGGTGAAGATAGGGTCAACTCACAAATAAGGAAGATGCAATCTGGAACTTAAAGATTTTGTGTTTTCAAAGTATTTGGCAAGGATGCAGGAGGTGAATTTGGAGTTAGATTTCTTCTGTGAACTATTTTGGATAGATTATAGACAGAAGCATTCAGAATCAAACAAAACTACCTAGAAGAGCCATCCAACCCATAAGAGCATCTTGCTGGCAGTACCTAAAGCAGCCTATTGAAGTTCCCACCATATGCCTATGAGGATGCAGGAAAATACAAAAACTTACATCCGACTAAAAAAGTAAGATTGAGCAACAGCCTAAGGAAAGAGCAAAGGGTTCAAAGTCTTCACTAAGCTTAAGATAGTTTATTTGGCTTAAAAATTCAACCAGTTTTCATTTAATGAAGCAACAGTGACAACTTGGGAAAAGAAAGGAAGCCCGTACACATTGCTTCATCTATTCACCTTTGATGCAGAAAGCAAGGGACTATACCCAGAAAAGTCTGCCAGAAACCAACTGAGCTGCAGCTGGAAATGACTCAGCAATGCCTGAACTTCTGAGATGTGTGGCTCATACTAAAATGGCTTTTTAGGGAGGATTTGAAGGGCGTCTACATTCTGTATCAAAAAGCCTAGCAAAAGAAACCAACAAAACTCTCCTAAATACACAATAAAAATTCCAAAGGTTTGTGTATGCTGCTCAACACTGAAGAGCTATGGCAAGAAAAAGACTATGTGATACTTGGGAGAATATTAGCAGTACTAGTACCAGTAATGCAGTAGATGTTTTTGTTAGGGAATCAACAGAAGGCCTTCTCGAATTGTATAGAATGATAAGAATTTATACATTTCAATGCTTACTTATCAGTGTTGAGTATTAATCTTTGTTTATTTGAATACAAACAATTATATTTGTGTTTTCATATGCACATTTATTAAATTCCTGGCAGAGTTAAACATATTTTTGTGGCTTTAGGCTGATTCTTATTTTATGAATTTTCTAATCATATTCTTCACACCATTTCCTAACAGAATCTTTGTATCAATTTTAGGAATATTCCATAAATTAAGCAACTTAATTGTTTTCTTATCTCACATGTTCTCATTTGTTCTGCTAGTTTTCTCCTTTACATTAGCATTTTATCTTCTTATTTGACTTTTTTAAAATGTCTGTGTAATCACGTTTGTCTGTCTTTCCCTCTGCATGCATGTGTGCACAGCCGTGTCCAACTCTTTGTGACCCCATAGACTCCTACCAGGCTCCTTTGTCCATGGAATTTTCCGGGCAAGAATACTGGAGCACATTGTCATTTCCTACTCCAAGGATGTCCCTGACCCAAAGACTGAACCCATGTCTCCTATGTATCCTGCATTGGCAGGTAGATCCTTTCCCACTGAGCCACCTAGGGAGCCCATCTTTCCCTTTAGATTCCTCAAAAACAATATGGACTAGAAGGTCTTCAGGAAAATTCAACAGTCGAATTCACCATGAGTTGACTGGAATTCAGCCCTGGGGGGAAAAAAAAATCACTTAATGCAGCTAATTCTTGAGAGTGTCTTATGGACATGTTAAATATCCATTTGTTCCCTATGATATTATCTGTAATACAATAATCATAAATTAGCAAATCTGAATCATAACATAGGATTTCTCAAGTTTCAAGGTTTTCCCCATCAGAACTACTCTTATCCTTTAAGGTTTATCTTTTAACCACCTCTTAGAATAGTTTTAAATTTAAGAAAATATTACAAATATAGTACAAAGAGTCCTCATATATCCCACATTCAGTATTCCCTACAACATCTTACATTAATTTGCTGCATTGTCATAATTAATGAATCAGTATGGATACTAGTCATCATGATAATTAGTCATCACAATCCCTTAGGCTCTTGTCTGTGACAGTGTCTCAGGCTTTCCTTGCCCTGGATGACTTTGGCAGTTTTTAGACGTGCTGATTAAGTAAAATATCCCTCAAATGAGATTTGCCTGATGTTTTCCTTACAGTTAGACTGAGGTCATGGGTAGTGAGGGGGAAAACCACAGAGATAAGCTGCCATTCTAGCCACATCATATTAAGGATCCTACCAACATGGCATCACTGTTGATGTTTTGGCCTTGATCACCTGCCTGAGGTAATGTTCCTGCTCAGGTTTCTGTGTTATCATTATTTTCCCCCCATCCAACCTGCCTTTTCCATATTGAATTCTTAGAAAGGAAATCAATTCCATATGTAAGAAGCATGAAGCTATGTTCTACCTCAGAGTATCTAATAAATTATCTGGGATTTTTTTCTACAAGAAAGCATTTGTCTATTATCTTTCATTAACTTATTTATTTAATCATGTACTTATATCAGGATAAACTCATAGATATTTGTTTTCTACTCTGCAGTATGATCTAGTATCACTTTATTTTGTATCATTGCATTATATTTATGTTCCATCACTGGCCATTAGGAGGCCTTTCAGAAGCTCCTGTGCCCCTTTGGCATGTCCCCGTCATTGCATGAGTACGTGTGTGTGTACATGTGTACTGGCAGTTTCTTAACTTCCAGCACTGCAACATGATCCAGGCTCATCTTATATTTTCCCTGCCCCAGGATTAGCCATTTCTCCAAGGAGTCCTGGTTCCTTCTACTGGAGGATGGAATTAGAAGCCAATATTTTTGCCTTAATATGTTTGTTGTTACACACACACACACACACACACACACACACACACACATATGAAAGTGAAATAAAAGTGTTAGTCACTCAGTCGTGTCCAAGTCTTTGCGATCCCATGGACTGTAGCCAACCAGCCTGCTCTGTCCATGGAATTCTCCAGGCAAGAATACAGGAGTGGGTTGCCATTCCCTTCTCCAGAGGATCTTCCCAACCTAGGGATTGAACTCGGGTCTCCTGCACTGCAGGCAGTTTCTTTACCAACTGAGTCAAAATAAACCATATCTTTTTTTACAAACCCATCTGTATTTATATTATGCTAAATATGAGTTCATATTGATGCCTCCAGTTCTAGTCCGTTACCTCATAGTTCATTCTATTCTTCTCCGTTTGTTTGTCTATAATCTCCCACTCCAACAGTGAGAAACCTGGCTCCCACCTTCAGACATCTCCTACTTAATTTTTCAGTTCCAGCAGACACATATAGAGGTTTCAGATAATGCCACTCCCACAGGACACAACTTTACCAACTACAGTACAGAGCTTGCATGCTTGTGAAGTGCTTATTTTAGAATGCTTTTGCCACCAGCCCTATAGTCCTCACTCATCTCCAGGGCTACTTACTTAGTCAGCACCCTTTTCAAACCAACCCTTTCAATGAGACTTTCCACACATTTGTAGTAGCCCTCAAGTTTTCTAGCTGACCAATAGAAGAAATTTTTTTAAATACTTGTATCTTTTGACAAACCAGAGTTGAAAATCACACTATCCATTATGTTACCAATTGTATGACTTTATAGAGACAAATACCATCCTGAATTCAGTAACAGATAAAAAATAAAATACCCAGAAGAACATGAAAGCTTTATTTTATGAAATAAAGTATCTTTAAAGTTACTTTATTGGAATAAAATAACCAAGTGCCCTCTAGTTTTCTCCTTTTACTTTAATTCATGAATCAATCCTAAATTCAGATCTCAATAAGAAACTCATCCTACAGTGCTTCATAGGTGGCTCAGAATGTAAAGAATCTGCCTGCAATGCAGGAAACTCAAGTTCGATCCCTGGGTCAGAAAGATCCCCTGGAGAAGGAAATGGCAACCACTCTGGTATACTTGCCTGGAGAATTACATGGAAAGTGGAGCCTGGTGGGTTACAGTCCACAAGGTTGCAAAGAGTGGGACACAACTGAGTGACTAACACTTTCACTTTCATAGTACTCTCCTCTAATTCTTTCATCTGGTTATGATTTCTTCAGTGTTTAAATCACACTGTTTATATCTTATTTAGTTTTGAGGGTGCCTCAATAATTTTCATGGATTAGCAGTTTTAAAATAAATAAATCTGTGTGTCCAAAATTCTGGATATATTAAAGTCTTTATGTGCATATACAACCTAAAATACATGAAGTGAACATTATGAAAAAATAATTTTCCCAAAATAATTTTTGTGAGCCTACTCTGTGCAGAGCACACAGGATGGAACACATAAAACAATGAGGTTCTCAAGTTCTATAATTTTGTCAAGAAAATTATATGAAAACAGAAGTAATTCTATATAGTTACATATGTTGAAAGCTAAATGAGTCATGTAATCTGTGAAAATAGAATGATGTTTGGAGTGGGGAAAACAGTATTGTTTGACAGTATTCTGAAAGGTTTCCTTTGAAGATTCATTTGTTAATTTTTTTTTTTAACAAATATTTCACTAATCACTCTTGGCATGCTAGAAACCATATTAAATTCTAGAGACCTAAAGATAAATAATACACAGTCCTGGACATCAAGTAACTTGCCTAGACTACAGTGCTTCATCAGTTCAGTTCAGTTCAGTTCAGTTGCTCAATCGTGTCCGACTCTTTGCGACCCCATGAACTGCAGCACTCCAGGCCTCCCTGTCCATCGCCAACTCCCAGAGTTTACTCAAACTCGTGTCCTTAATTTTAATTTTGGTAGACTGGAGGAACCACAAAGGCAGAAAAGAGAAGAGCTTGGGAAATTTTACAGAGACTTACACAATAGTAGTTGGAGAACAGAAAATAAACCAACCTGCCTAATGTCAAAAGTGTCAAAATACAGAAAATGAGTACCTCTAGGTTGAAGATAAAAAAGTCGAGGAGTTAAAAAATGAGCTAAACTTTTAAAAAACTATTAGTGTTAACAGACGCAGAGAAGGGTGTCAGGATAATTACACAGAGGATTGATGCACATAAAGACAGAGATACGGGGACAAAATGTACTGATTAAGTAAACAAGCTGCTCTNATAGTCCTCACTCATCTCCAGGGCTACTTACTTAGTCAGCACCCTTTTCAAACCAACCCTTTCAATGAGACTTTCCACACATTTGTAGTAGCCCTCAAGTTTTCTAGCTGACCAATAGAAGAAATTTTTTTAAATACTTGTATCTTTTGACAAACCAGAGTTGAAAATCACACTATCCATTATGTTACCAATTGTATGACTTTATAGAGACAAATACCATCCTGAATTCAGTAACAGATAAAAAATAAAATACCCAGAAGAACATGAAAGCTTTATTTTATGAAATAAAGTATCTTTAAAGTTACTTTATTGGAATAAAATAACCAAGTGCCCTCTAGTTTTCTCCTTTTACTTTAATTCATGAATCAATCCTAAATTCAGATCTCAATAAGAAACTCATCCTACAGTGCTTCATAGGTGGCTCAGAATGTAAAGAATCTGCCTGCAATGCAGGAAACTCAAGTTCGATCCCTGGGTCAGAAAGATCCCCTGGAGAAGGAAATGGCAACCACTCTGGTATACTTGCCTGGAGAATTACATGGAAAGTGGAGCCTGGTGGGTTACAGTCCACAAGGTTGCAAAGAGTGGGACACAACTGAGTGACTAACACTTTCACTTTCATAGTACTCTCCTCTAATTCTTTCATCTGGTTATGATTTCTTCAGTGTTTAAATCACACTGTTTATATCTTATTTAGTTTTGAGGGTGCCTCAATAATTTTCATGGATTAGCAGTTTTAAAATAAATAAATCTGTGTGTCCAAAATTCTGGATATATTAAAGTCTTTATGTGCATATACAACCTAAAATACATGAAGTGAACATTATGAAAAAATAATTTTCCCAAAATAATTTTTGTGAGCCTACTCTGTGCAGAGCACACAGGATGGAACACATAAAACAATGAGGTTCTCAAGTTCTATAATTTTGTCAAGAAAATTATATGAAAACAGAAGTAATTCTATATAGTTACATATGTTGAAAGCTAAATGAGTCATGTAATCTGTGAAAATAGAATGATGTTTGGAGTGGGGAAAACAGTATTGTTTGACAGTATTCTGAAAGGTTTCCTTTGAAGATTCATTTGTTAATTTTTTTTTTTAACAAATATTTCACTAATCACTCTTGGCATGCTAGAAACCATATTAAATTCTAGAGACCTAAAGATAAATAATACACAGTCCTGGACATCAAGTAACTTGCCTAGACTACAGTGCTTCATCAGTTCAGTTCAGTTCAGTTCAGTTGCTCAATCGTGTCCGACTCTTTGCGACCCCATGAACTGCAGCACTCCAGGCCTCCCTGTCCATCGCCAACTCCCAGAGTTTACTCAAACTCGTGTCCTTAATTTTAATTTTGGTAGACTGGAGGAACCACAAAGGCAGAAAAGAGAAGAGCTTGGGAAATTTTACAGAGACTTACACAATAGTAGTTGGAGAACAGAAAATAAACCAACCTGCCTAATGTCAAAAGTGTCAAAATACAGAAAATGAGTACCTCTAGGTTGAAGATAAAAAAGTCGAGGAGTTAAAAAATGAGCTAAACTTTTAAAAAACTATTAGTGTTAACAGACGCAGAGAAGGGTGTCAGGATAATTACACAGAGGATTGATGCACATAAAGACAGAGATACGGGGACAAAATGTACTGATTAAGTAAACAAGCTGCTCTCTCAGGAGTGAAGAATTTAAAATGTATTTTAAGACTAGAAAAAGAAGTCAAACTGAAAATGACTGAATATTCTGATAAAAGTTTTAGGAAGACTAATTGTCTATGACATAGAATGATACTTGAAAGAGGTAAGGATTCAAATTTAAATTGTTTCTGCGAACCAGGCACAAAGTAGTGAATAAGAGGATAAAAGAAATGGTAATATCAAAAGAACTAATTGTGTCAAAAATGAATCTAAGGTTTAAGTCTAAGTGGCTAGAATGGTGAAATTAGAAAAATCAGAAAATAGAGATTGAAACTACGAAAATGAATTCTATTTATAATTCTATTTTATGTTTTTACAAAGTCAATCTGTAAATATATAACAAGAGCATCTGAAGATAGATTGGGAGATAGAATAATTCTGAGGTGCAGACTTGGAAATGCCTTGCACAGAGGTGATAACTGGTGCTACCGAGGGCTGTGAGAGCAAAAGTGCTTGGACTAGGGTTCACAGGATCCCAACATTCCTCAGCACGAGCAGAAAGAGGGAAGCAAGTCAAAAATGAACGGAATCCTGAATTCCCACTGCCTTGGTTTGCATTGCTTCATGTTTCTAAAACTAGAAAAAGTAGGAATGAGCCGATGAAAATCTGAAAACTGGATGAAAACAAAATTGCTTATTTTCTCTAAAATGTCTAGCTAACAGTGGTCCATTTCTCTTGGTCTGACATTTGCAGAGCTCCTCCGTGAGTCTTAGCACTCAAGATCTATGCTTTCTTTTTTCTTTACGCCTAAGGGGATTTGGACCGACGAAGCCAAGGATTTTCCAAGTCATATTTGCTCACCGCAAATTAAAATAAAACTAAATAAAAATTGTTGAATGCCTTCCATTAATTAAGGAAATTTCTCCTTTTGTAAACATACACTAAAAATACCTTAAACTCATTCTAAAAACTCCAAACACCCAGCTCCCCATTTTAGCCTGATCACTGGTCACCAGCTAAACAAACTTAATTTTCACCTGTTCCTAAAGACATGTTCAGCTTCTCCCAGTCAGCCTGCTTATCTGCCCTTGTGCCTCTTTCTCTCTTTTTCCTCTCTTTCTGCTTTCCTCTTCCCATTCCTATATTATTTCAAGTATCTTCTATGATCAGAGTAAGGGTTAGTAACATTTACATCACTTTCAATGTGTTCCTTTGACTATTTGAATTTGGGTAGAATAATTTTAATCAACTTGGATAAAATCATTCAAAGAACATGTGTTCAGAGCACACTACTTATAACACAGAGGTACTGAACTATGTTACAGAAAAACAAAGCTACTGTTAAGGAGCTCTGTTTATTATAAGATATTCCATTTTTCTTGGACACTATCTAAATAGTCAGATAGATATGACTGTGAAAACAGTACAGTCAACAGATAAAGAAGGCTAGACATATCAGAAGATGAGATGGTTGGATGGCATCATCGACTCAGCGGACCTGAGTTTGAGCAGCTCCAGGAGACAGTGAAGGACAGGGATGCCTGGCGTGTTGCAGCCCATGAGGTCACAAAGAATCAGACACTACTGAGCAACTGAAGAACAATGACAGACATATCAGGATACCGTCTGAAAGAATACAGTCTGATGAAGTTCACAGTCAGTGCAAAAATGTATGGCTAAATTTTGTTTCCTAAATGTCATGGACATGAAGGGAAACACTTCATCATGAATACCATCATTTCAAACCATATGTCAACAGTTTATAGCTCCTCTAAGACAAAAATATTTGTTTCATATCGCTTTAATCAAAAATAATTTTTAGCCTTGTTAATTATTTTATATCAAATTCAAATAGAAAATAATAAGCTATTAGCATACTAAATTCTTATAAAAAATAAACAGCAATATCTTCTTTGGCTAACAGTGAGTCATTTCAATACTTGCAAGTAAGTGGCATAAATGTTAAATGTCCTGTCAGTATCTCAAAAAGATTATTTTTAGTATTTCCCATTGTTTAAGAAAATGCCATCTAAGAAATTAAGTTACTGATAGATTTCCTCTTTATCAATACTGAATTGTATAACATATATAAACAATTCTTTCCAATAAAATAAACATTTTAAAATTTTTCAATGTATAATTATCATTTTACATAAACTAGGGANTATTTTTAGTATTTCCCATTGTTTAAGAAAATGCCATCTAAGAAATTAAGTTACTGATAGATTTCCTCTTTATCAATACTGAATTGTATAACATATATAAACAATTCTTTCCAATAAAATAAACATTTTAAAATTTTTCAATGTATAATTATCATTTTACATAAACTAGGGATCTACTTATTTTATCTGAATATTTTAATCCTACTTTTACTACTAAATCTCTATGCAGTTGATAATGCATGTACAGTGGTTGTAATTGGTGTGGTTTATAATTATGTATATCCAGATTAAATAAGACAAATGGCAGGGCTGGTAATGGCATCATATTTAAGAATGTAAATATATTTTTTAAATCTATTAAAAGTATAATTGTAAAAAGGGAATGAGAGCTATTTTAAAATCTTTTCTAGGTATAAATAATCACATTTACCAAAGGGTATTACAGAAATCACATAAGCAAAAGATATTACAAAGTATTATTTAGAGAAACAATTGGAACTCAGACTTCTTAATAACTACTTGCTACTGCTGGCCAAATACAAAATGAGTGTAATCTACCATGATTAATTGCTTATGTTTTTTTCCAAACTGTATAATTGAGAAAGAGTGTAATCAATGATATAAATGTAACTCTAATATATTTTTCATACACAGCCTTAATGGCTTTTATTCCCTCCAACTTTTCCTATCCATAAGAACAAACTATATTTGCAAAAGATTGGTTTCTATTATTGCTCTGATCCCAGGTGACTTGTAAGTGAATTTTTTATCACATCAAGCGTAGAAATATATTTTAAAATGAAACTATATTTTACTTCAATATCCTTAATGGATTAATGTGGGAAATGAGCTTTAAAATAATGCACTAAAGAAATGGAAGATTTTGATAGTATATCTTAATAAAAAACACAAATTAAATAAATGATCTGACTTCCTCTACTTCTGATCTGCTGCAGGGAAAAGTTGGCTGGGGAGCTTCTGCCCTTTGAATTGATGCATCTTTCCCACCATCCTTCAACACAATTCTAGGGGCCCACCTGGAATACCATTCAGGAGCCACTGACATCAGGCGAATGACCTTTATCGCCTCCAGTCCTCTCTTAAAATTTCCATTAAAGGAGGCCAAAAGCTTCCTCAGAGCCTGTTAGCAGTTCCCACCTGAAAATCCGATTTTCATTGACAATTTGTTAGTCATTTGTGATGTGTTTTTCATCAGTGCCCTTCCTTCCATTTCCAATTTCTTCAGTGTCTTTTCTCCACCTGCTCAGAGAACTTTAGCTGATCAGAAAATTTAAGTTTATACCGAGAAAAGTTTAATTCACTTCTACTTTTATCCTTTAAGGTTCCTTTTCTTTCTAGCTAATAGGTGATGAAACTACATTCCCCATAACAATAAATCTCCTCTTCCTGTGACTGATAAATTCACAATCATACTAGAATACCTGCTTAACATTAAAAAGTTGGTAGAAATCTGTGTTATCAGGGAAGACTTCTCAAATGAGTGTCATCCTTTCCAAAATAAACCTGTATGATTCTTTTATCTCCTATAATCTTCCATAAATATAGAAGACACATAAAGAATTATTTCAAAATTTAGTATTTTCATATTTCAGGGCAAGAAGAGAAAGCTACAAGAACATTGGCATAAACACACATATATGTTACTGTTGTCACCAATATATCTACTAATCTAGGTAAAAAAACAATCTTAATTCATGACTGAAACTCCTATTGTAAGGTATTTACAAAATAAAAAAGCCACTGCTTTGCACAAAAATAATCTCTGCTCTTATGCCAGCAAAGATAAAATTTATGATGACTCTCAACTGTAAGGCTCTAAATCCTGTACTCAGAGTCAATAGTGCTTTCCAACCAATGATCTCCAAGTGCTTTACTAATAAGGGTTATTGAAAGTATTTCACATGAGAGCAAATACGTACATTAGCCTTATCAAAGTCATGGAGCAAATTCCAAACCAACTCATGAATTAGACTCTCTCTCTGTCTGTCTGTCTGTCTGTCTGTCTCTGTCTCCCTCTATACATATATTTTTAAATTTAGTTCTATATATTTAGCTGAATGTTCACATTACAATGGCTACTTCCTCATTTTTTAAAAAAAAATTAGGGTCTATTTATAACTGTCATAAAATCACAGCATATGGTTCAGTTCAGTTGCTCAGTCAAGTCCAGCTCTTTGTAACCCCATGGACTGCAGCACGCCAGGCTTCCCTGTCCATCACCAACTCCTGGAGCTTGCTCAAACTCATGTTGGTCGAGTGAGTGATGCCATTCAACCGTCTTATCCTCTGTCATCTCCTTCTCCTCCCGCCTTCAATCTTTCCCAAAATCAGGGTCTTTTCCAAGGAGTTACTTCTTTGCATCAGGTAGCCAAAGTATTGAAGCTTCAGCTTCAGCCTCAGTCCTTCCAATGAATATGCAGGACTGATTTCCTTTAGGATGGACTGGTTTGATCTCCTTGCAGTCCAAGATCTTATCCTCTGTCGTCCCCTTCTCCTCCCGCCTTCAATCTTTCCCAAAATCAGGGTCTTTTCCAAGGAGTTACTTCTTCGCATCAGGTAGCCAAAGTATTGAAGCTTCAGCTTCAGCCTCAGTCCTTCCAATGAATATGCAGGACTGATTTCCTTTAGGATGGACTGGTTTGATCTCCTTGCAGTCCAAGGGATTCTCAAGAGTTTTCTCCAACACCACAGCATAAAATCACAACATATGGTTACTTCTCCATTATAAAGACCATAAATATATATCAATACATTACTCAATTCTTATGTTAATAACATTTCATTAAGACATGTATGATTCTGCTTCAGTATATGGGTGAAATCAGTTGCAACATACTAAATGGAAAAAAGAAGATGCAGGGCTTATGTCTAAACTGACAATATTTTAAGTATTGCTATCTCCCTTGAAACCTTTAAAAACTTTGGCATTTGGAGCTGAAAATATTTGCATTCTGGAGAGACATAATCAGCCAAACAGAACGTTTAAATGGAACTGTAAAGGGAGGATGTGAGCACAGCAGCTCACTGGTCAGCTTTTGTTCACGGGCTTATTGCCCTTCCTTCCTCATTTCTGTGATGGTTAGATGAGGAATCATCTCTTGGACAAAAGAAAGAAAGAAAAGAAAACTTCTCTTTCTTTCTAAGCCTCCATTTTTCCCGGCTACATCATCCCTGTAAGGGAAGTGACATTTACATGTGTTTGGCAGTAGGTTTATCTTTAGTTCAAATCCTCTGGGCTAATAACTATAATTCAGCCAAGGACCATGGTTCTGCTTGTTTGAAGGTACATACCATACTGCACCATCACTAGCACTATTCATGTCTGTCTCTTTGTGAGAAGGAATCACTTTTATCCCCTGTTGTTATCCTCAGGGCCCTCTAAGGTGGCACTCAGTGGGAGTTTGAAAACGAATAAAAAAGCAAGTAGAAGAAAGTATAATCACAATTTACATTTGCTCATCATGTCCACTTTGGATCTATTTTCCTCAATAACACCTCCAAGAATTGCAACGACTAGAAAAGTACTCTTCTGGGCCATCTCTGATGCTTAATCCACACATGTGGGAAGAAGCAGCCCAATATACCACGACGATGTATACTCTTTCTTTAAAAAAAAAAGCTAGATGCAAACCCTAAAGCTGCAACCACTGTAGATATTTCATATATGCAATGCTAAAGGGAAAAAATCTCACATTTATCCATGCAGAAATCTACTATATACGTGGTCACAACTTCATTTCATTATAGTACAAGTAAATGCATATCTTGCTTTTTCTTGCTCTTTTAATCCTGAAGTTGAGGGAACTCTTCCTTCTAACCTTCTGTAGGGTGACCAGGCAGCAGACAACCCCAGAATCACATTTCATAACACAACTCCAGCAACCCAGTGGCCACGCAGACACACAAAACTCTTCCTTGTTATTAGTTTCAGGACCTCTGGGACACTAATTCATCATTGCCCTCTCTCATCACTCTATCCATTATGCCTGTCTGTATAGCTCACGTGGAGCGAAGAATGACACAGACTCCCACTAAAGCAATAGCATGAGATTACCAACACAATCGCTTTCTGTGTGGGTAGGGAATCGCAGAAATGACTACAATCTGCTTCTGAAATATCCTTGTTGCTGCAGCCTTTTAAAGCTGCTACATAAGTGAGATTAGTAATATTAATCTGTTCTTTGGTGAGGAAAGATATTGTATGTGGAAAATTAAATAGGACCATTCGTTTCAGAATTGAAATGCTGAGCTAAAACCTTCTTTTGCAGCCTCATCTTTTTTCCAGAGTGTGGTACACATGTCAGTGTTATAGCAGAGCATCCTGGCTCTCTTTCCTTTGTTTGGATTCAGTTTTACAAACAACCGTAGTATCCATTTCCTCGGCTTACAAAATCTGTGAACAAGCAAGGCAAAGAGAACCAGCCATTTTTATTCTTCCTTCAAAATGCATGAAAATATCAGCTGCCTTTTCCATGCTCCCATATAAAACATCAGTGGGCTGATAGGAAGCAAATGAGTGCATCTAGTTAACCAGTTAACAGAAGGTTTGGGTTGTGGATTTGTGGGGGTTTTTTGTTTGTTTATGTTCTCATGAGTTAACTTGCAAAATTCAGAGATTAACAACTAGTCTTCAAATGAACTCGAAATGTACTTTTGTCTCTCACAAATACCAGAGGCTTTGTGCTAACAAAGATTTTTCTCTGCACACAGATTTTCATCCCTTAAAATGAATGGTAATAAGTAGAGGCTGAAGAACAAGCCACTCATAGCCTTTTTGAGACAGAATCCGAGCGCCATCTGCTGGTCTCATGACTCCATAACATCCTAGCATCTTGCAATTCAGAAAAGAATTAAAGGGCTGTATTTTTGCATTGTTCTTCTCAGGAGCGAAAACCAGTCTTGACTTAAGCGAAACTTTCTGAACATTAACTTCATATCTGGAGAAATAAAACACTAAATGCAATGATCCCAAGACGCAGCACATTTCTAGATCACTGAATCTGTTCTACTCCAGTTCAGCTATTTGGAAGTTGCATTCTCTGAATTTCCTTTGAAGAGTAGGCAGTCTGTTAGCCGCTCAGTCATGTCCGACTCTGTAGCCCGCCAGGCTCTGTCCATGGAATTCTCCAGGCAAGAATACAGAAGTGTGTTGTCATTTCCTTCTCCACGGTACAATGGGAAGGAAAAACACATTTTCAGAATCTCCTCCCCATGTAAGTGGATACATAATAACTCCCACCTTAGGAGTCCATTCTGCACACATTCTTAAATCTCTTTAACTGCATAAGTAATCAAAACATTAGAATGTCACCACTTTATACAAAAAAAAATATATATATATATATATATTCAGAATGCTGTTTTACTGGTACTATTACATCACTTTTCTAATTTTGGTATTTCATCCTTTTACCTATACAGTAGATTTTGCACTGAAAGTCCTGATGTAATTTTGTGCACTGAATTTTCATTTTCAATATTTTTTGTACAGTAAAATCTGTTCTTCATCTCAAGCAAAACTATACAATAGCTTTGCTTATTCCACATTCATCATCTAGAAGCATGGTTTTTTAAAAATAGACTGTGTAAACTGAAATTTATGTATTGCCTTATTCCTATGTTAGCAAAAAAAATCCTAGATATGTCAATTATATTAAGGAACAGGAACTAAGCAGATGAGTAACTTTTAAATGTATTAAAAATAAAATATAATTTGTCTTTCAGTAGCATTTCCAAGGAAATTTCTAAATAGGAGGGGGAAAAAAAAAAATTTTAGATCTCAACAAGAAAATCCATCATTGCAGTGGCTTGCCTTGCTATCATTCTAGAGTCCAAACCTGTCATAATAAATGCAACCATAAATCCATGGCCAGTGACTCTGAACCTATCAGCTTCACAAGGAAGCATTTCCAAACCATAAATACAGGCTGATTGAAAACCAAGGTCAGGCCTTCATGACGATTTACAGAGCTATTTTAAAAAACTGTCTACGACCTTATCCCTATGAAGAAGAACAATTTCCACAAATGTGAATGCATCTTACATGGAACTATTTGAATAAACAGATACATAATGGAGTTTTTAAGATATGTCCTCTCCATCTCACAAACAAAAGGCAGTGGAGAGAAAGATGAACAAGTAATTTAAAATGCCACCAGAGGTAAAGATGGAAGAAACGGGACAATAGCACTCTTCAAGGAGAGAGTGAGAGTCCATTTCTACAAAGACGTTTTGTGCTGTGAGGGTCCGCTCATCCCTGTCCTTTTCAGCTCATGAATTTCTTCTCATAGAGCTCAAGCATTACTTCCTCCTGGAAGTCTCAACTGACCTCCCCTACTAGGTCAAATTGCCCTATTTAATGCTTCATGGCACCTGCATCTCGGCTTCATAGCTTCTATCACAAATGCCATTTCATGTGGTTATTTGATTAATTTTTATCTCGTATCAAACGGTAGGCTTTATAAAGATATCATTCCTGCTTGAATGGCAACATCATGTCTAGAAATTTTTAAAAAATGGTCTCAATGGATGGATGTTCCATAGGTGAGTGAATTGAAGAAGAAATGAAAAGAATTTGACAGTGATTCAAGCATACATCTTATTTGGCTTCGTGTCATTATGTATTATATGCTAAGTTCTTGCTCCCAATCTACAAGTGAAAAATTGAACAGATGAATGACAAATGGACTTGAGCCAAATTCTCAGAAATGTAAAAAACACCTATATGTAATTAATCAAGTTCTTGAGGCAGCCTATTAAACAAACTTAGGTCAAGTTGGTAGCATCCCAGTATTCCCATGGTTTGCATGTTGCTCTTTACAATCTTTTCCCCTACAATAGTATATCAGATGGCTGGTTTAAATTTTTTTTCTTTTATCCTGCTGATATTAGTCAGGATAATACAATTTCTGTTTTATGTTAAAGGTATTGCTAAACTAAACTCAAAACTCTTAAACAGATGAGTGACCCTGGTATTTACAGAAAATATTATTTCACAGTCCTAAGTATGGGTAGGATAGTGTTGAACAGTAAAAACTGAAGCATCATTTTTCAAAAGCTGAAAGAATAGGATTAAATGAGGGAGATGGAAGTACAGCAACTAAAAATTATTACATGAAATTTTTTCCAAGATATACTCTTGTCTGTGTGTGCTCATAGACATTGGTAGGGATGGAAGATATAGTTATTCCCTTAGGGCACAATCCAAAAAAGTATAAAAGTCATGGGGCTTAAGAAAGGGTCAGCAAACTTTTTCTATAAAAATCCAGATAGTGAAAATGTTACCTTTGTCGGCCGTAATATCTCTATTGCAACAACTCAACTCTGCTTTTCTAGTGTGAAAACAGCCATAGACAATACACAAACAAACAGGTGTAGCTGTGTGCCAATAAAACAATGTTTACAGAAAGAGGCAACCAGTGGATTTGGCCCAGAGGCTAGAATATCAAAAGAAATGAGGCTCTTTCCACTTAGAGTCTCTACAAATGAGACAAAAAGTAGATATTAACTTGNATGTTGCTCTTTACAATCTTTTCCCCTACAATAGTATATCAGATGGCTGGTTTAAATTTTTTTTCTTTTATCCTGCTGATATTAGTCAGGATAATACAATTTCTGTTTTATGTTAAAGGTATTGCTAAACTAAACTCAAAACTCTTAAACAGATGAGTGACCCTGGTATTTACAGAAAATATTATTTCACAGTCCTAAGTATGGGTAGGATAGTGTTGAACAGTAAAAACTGAAGCATCATTTTTCAAAAGCTGAAAGAATAGGATTAAATGAGGGAGATGGAAGTACAGCAACTAAAAATTATTACATGAAATTTTTTCCAAGATATATTCTTGTCTGTGTGTGCTCATAGACATTGGTAGGGATGGAAGATATAGTTATTCCCTTAGGGCACAATCCAAAAAAGTATAAAAGTCATGGGGCTTAAGAAAGGGTCAGCAAACTTTTTCTATAAAAATCCAGATAGTGAAAATGTTACCTTTGTCGGCCGTAATATCTCTATTGCAACAACTCAACTCTGCTTTTCTAGTGTGAAAACAGCCATAGACAATACACAAACAAACAGGTGTAGCTGTGTGCCAATAAAACAATGTTTACAGAAACAGGCAACCAGTGGATTTGGCCCAGAGGCTAGAATATCAAAAGAAATGAGGCTCTTTCCACTTAGAGTCTCTACAAATGAGACAAAAAGTAGATATTAACTTGACACCAAAAACTGATCAAAGGATTCACATTGGAACACATGGGGATGCAGTGTGACATTTCTAAGTGCCCAAATATGCTCTCTACCTCACATCTTCCATTTTACCTTTCTTTGGCATAATGTTTCACACCAACCTCCGAGAGATGCCTGAAATTATTTCTATTTTTCCCTACTGAAAGTCCTTTGGGTTACTGATTTCCAGTTCATTTCCTAAATCTACTTCATATGCTTCTTTGGAAGCCTAATATGCCTGGATTTTGTTTTGTTTTTCATCTGATCCTCATTAAAATTTTGCAACTAATTATATTCTCTCAACTGGGCCATCAGTACTTTCCAACTTTAAATTTATCAGACTTGGTATATGGTATATGACTTGGGAGCTTCTCAACATACCATGAAAATAAATAATATTAAAATAAATCCACAGACATGCAACTTTAACTCTTCTGTGCCTATTTCCCCAGTAGAGACTTGAGAAACTCAACTAGCTCAAGAGAATTATTTATAAGGCCAACAACCTGGCAAGGTTTTCTAGAAAGGTATAGTCACACATCAAAGACAATGACACTATCCCATGGATCTTTGGAGGGGCACAGGAAAATGAACCAATGTTCTGAAGTACTGATAATCAGGCCTTAGAAAGGATCCTAGAAAGGCTAGAAAGGCTAGAGGAGAGATAAGAAACAGTTTCTTCTATAAAGAAAGTCTTTATAAAATAGATGTTTTGAAAAGTGTTCAATGAATGAATTGTTTATCTCATAAAGAATAGACAGCTTCCCTGGTAAAGAATCTGCCTGAAATGCAGGAGACCTGGGTTCAATCCCTGGGTCAGGAAGATCCCCTGGAGAAGGAAATGGTGACCCACTCCATATTCTTGCCTGGAAATCCATGGACAGAGGAGCCTGGCAAGCTACATTCCATGGGGTTGCAAAGACTTGGACACAAATGAGTGACTAACACTTTCACTGTCACAAAGAAGAGAGGGTCTTGCAAACATAAATATGGCTTTAATAGACTCAGGAAAGCTAATAAAGGACTATTAAGAATATTGTGATCTATTCCTCATATTTAAAATGTCAACTCAAAAGAACCCATGTTAAGAGTAAGGAAATTTCTATACCAGGCTCCTCCGTCCATGGGATTCTCCAGGCAAGAATACTGGAGTGGGTTGCCATTTCCTTCTCCAGGGATATCTCAAAATAGATCTCCCAAATGTCTGCAGAAAAGACTTGATAAGAAAGTCTTTTCATAAAAAAACTTAATTTCTATCAAATCAATTTCTACTNGTCCATGGGATTCTCCAGGCAAGAATACTGGAGTGGGTTGCCATTTCCTTCTCCAGGGATATCTCAAAATAGATCTCCCAAATGTCTGCAGAAAAGACTTGATAAGAAAGTCTTTTCATAAAAAAACTTAATTTCTATCAAATCAATTTCTACTTAATTTTTAATACTAAAAGATTTAATTTCTAATGGTTTACTTCTGCTAACTTTAGTTTTACTCAGAATTGTAATATATGCCACCAAAAACAAACCTGAAATTATTTTGATACTTAAGTAAACACTCCCATCTTTTCCAACACATCATACAAAAACATTATAACTACGAACCAATACTTCTTCAAAACTTTTAACCCCAAGCTCAACAGCTAGGAGGAAAGCAAACCTCAGAGTTGTGACTGGGTTTATTATTATAGACTTGGTTTCCAGAATGATTATTTGTCAGCTATTTCTAGGATGATGATGTATAACAACCATAACATCTCAGTAGAGTGTGAATAGCAAACATACACATCTTGCTAATATATCCCAGATTTTCTCTACTTCTAAAGGTTCAAAAATTCACATCTGTGTCCAAGTGTCTCTCACTCCAGGAGCCTGCCCAAAGAGATACACCTACCTAGGATACTGCTCTTCTCACGATGCAGGATGGGAGCACAGGATAATGAGCAGAAACAGGTAATGTTTCTTCAGCACCAGAGCACTGAACGTTTCCCTGTATTTCATTGGAAAAAGTAAGTCACGTGGCCACGATAAGCTTTAAAGTCTGTGGAGTGAGGCCATATGCTCCACCCAGAGAGACATCTCACCAAGGGCATGAAATAATTATAGACAAAAAAACTACCATCTTCCCGAGACTGTATAGAAAATCTATGAAGACAGATTTTCTATGAGCACTCGATGTGAAGATAGAATTTTTATGAAAGACTTTTGTGGCAAGCAAATATAAAAACCAGTGCGAGGAAGGCATCAACAAGACAAATCTCCGTGAAAGCCTAAGCTAAGGATTCTGTACTTGATAATGACAACTCCAAGGAGCACAGCAAGCAGAGAGCGGTTGCAGCATGCAATTCTTTCAGCCTCAACTTGTGTACAGAGAGAGGAGAAGAAATGTAATTTCCATTTCACTGGCAAACTTTATGACAGATTCGTTTTTTTTCATTTGTTTGAGAGAAGAAAGAAACAAAAATGGTTTGAAGACATTTAAACTGATGACAAATTAAGAGAGTCATTTGGGCATACAAAGACATGTCAAGCTCAATTCAGAACACACGAAATTTGAGGTGATGCTAGATCATTCACTTGGATTTTTCTGACTATTTTAGGAATGAGGAATCTGAGTGCCATAGTTAAAGCTGTGGGCATAGATGATGCCATCGAAGCAAAATATGGGAAGATGATAATAAATCCATAGACAGGGGTCTCGGTGACATCCACTCTTCAAAGTAGAAACAAAGAAAGCTGACAAAAGTGAGGAAGGGAAGAAGTTATCTGTTATGGACCAAATGTTTGTATCCTCCCCAAATTCATATGTTCAGACCCTATGGGTCAATGTGATGGCACTAGGAGGCGGGGCCTTTGGGATGCAATTGGGATTAGATGAGGTCATGAAGGTGGAGCCCTCAGAATGGGTTTAATGCCTTCTCAGGGCTTCCCTAGTACCTCAGCTGGTAGAGAATCTGCTTGCAGTGCAGGAGAGCCTGGTTTAATCCCTGGGTGGGGAAGATCCCCTGGAGAAGGCAATGGCTACCCACTCCAGTATTCTAGCCTGGGGAATTCCAAGGACTGTACAGTCCATTGGTCTGCAAACAGCCGGACACAACTGAGTGACTTTCACTTTCACTTTAGGAGTTACAAGGTGGCACTAGTGGTAAAGAACCCGCCTGCCAAAGTGGAAGATGTAAGAGATGTGGGTCCAGTCCCTAGGTCTGGAAGATCCCATGGAGGAGGAAATGGCAACCCACTCCAGTATTCTTGCCTAGAAAATTCCAAGGACTGAGGAGCCTGATGGACTACAGTCCATGGGGTGGCAAAGAGTCGGAAATGACTGAAGTGACTTAGCACACACACACAGGAGTAGCAAGAGAGCTTCCCCTCCCCATACTCACCATGTGAAGACCCAACAAGAAGCTGACAATCTGCAACCCAGAGGAGATCCTCATTGGAACTTGACCATGCTGCCATCCTGATCTTGAACTTCAAGCTTCCATAACAGTGAGGAATAAATTTATGTTGTTTATAAGCCATCCAGCCACAATGATACACTGTTATAACAGCTGCAACTAAGTCATCATTCAATCAAGTGTGTCCTAAAAAAAGGTACTTGTGAGGCAGCCTAGGAAATAGGATCAAGTACAGGCTGTAGCATCAGATAGACCTGGGTCCTAAACTCTAACACTATCTAATCCTGAGGCACCAGAGAAGGGACCTCTGACCTTCTCTCTCTACATACCATGGATCTAACAATATCTATTTAACAGTGAAATCTGCACACATATTTCCTTGTCTTCCAACACTTCTCCCTTCTCATTTTCCTTCCAACTCCTGTTATTTTTTCAGTTCAGCTCAGTCACTCAGTCGTGTCCAACTCTGTGACCCCATGAATCGCAGCATGCCAGGCCTCCCTGTCCATCACCAACTCCTGGAGTTCACCCAAACTCATGTGCATTGTGTTGGTGATGCCATCCAGCCATCTCTGTCGTCCCCTTCTCCTCCTGCCCCCAATCCCTCCCAGCATCAAAGTCCTTTCCAATGAGTCAACTATTCACATGAGGTGGCCAAAGTATTGGAGTTTCAGCCTCAGTATCAGTCCTTCCAATGAACACCCAGGGCTGGTCTCCTTTAGGATGGACTGGTTGGATCTCCTTGCAGTCCAAGGGACTCGCAAGAGTCTTCTCCAACACCACAGTTCAAAAGCATCAATTCTTCAGCACTCAGCTTTCTTCACAGTCCAACTCTCACATCCATACATGACCACTGGAAAAACCATAGCCTTGACTAGACAGGCCTTAGTTGGCAAAGTAACGTCTCTGCTTTTTAATATGCTATCTAGGTTGGTCATAACTTTCCTTCTTAGCAGTAAGTGTCTTTTAATTTCATGGCTGCAGTCACCATCTACAGTGATTTTGGAGCCCCAAAAAATAAAGTCTGACACGGTTTCCAGTTTCCCCATCTATTTCCCATGAAGTGATGGGACCAGATGCCATGATCTTTGTTTTCTGAATGTTGAGCTTTAAGCCAACTTTTTAACTCTCTTCTTTCATTTTCATCAAGAGGCTTTTTAGTTCCTCTTCACTTTCTGCCATAAGGGTGGTGTCATCTGCATATCTGAGGTTATTGATATTTCTCCCGGCAATCTTGATTCCAGCTTGTACTTCTTTCAGCCCAGTGTTTCTCATGATGTACTCTGCATAGAATTTAAATAAGCAGGGTGACAATATACAGCCTTGACATACTCAGGTATCCGTTAAATTGAAAGCCTTCCCTAAATCTCAATCGGAATTTTGTGACCTGTTATTCTCTTGCAGAGTGCTCCATTCTTTGCAGAGTGCTCCATGAAGCACCTATCTTCATTTATTTATCTACATTTATGTGTCATGTCTGTCTTCCCTTTTAGCCAGTCAAGAGTGAAATTTGTACCATTTTCTGATACCACCTCCTTCTCAAGATATGATCCCATTTATTACCCTAGAAATCAGTGTGATCAGATACAAATCCTTTCATCATCTTCCCTCCTAAAGAAAGAAAATTTTACCTTCCCTCTTAAAGAAAGTTTCTTTTAATCCAGATTAATGTCTCCCATTCTTCACACTTGCTCTTTATATTGCCTAAATCACAGCCTCCCACCCCTACCCTCCGCCCTCTCTATCTCATTTTCAGCTCCTCTTATTCTCTTCTGGATACTTCTACACAGAGTAAAAATATGCCAAGTCTTTTTCATCTTCATAGAATTTCTCCTTCCAGTTTCCTTTCATCCAGCTGTACGTGTACCCCTTTTTAATTTGCATAACTCCACTCCTCTCTAGAATAGTCAAGGATTACTGTACCTACTTTTCAATTACTTATTATTCATTGTACTTCCATCTACTGCAGTGAGGTTCCATCCAAAAGAGCATAATGAAACTGCTCTGGCAAAAATCACCAATGACTTATTGGTTAAAGCAAAAATACAAACCTTCCATTTAGCTTTTTTAACCATATAGGAATATTTGACAGTTAAGCACCCTATTTTTGAAACTCTGTTTCACTTGGCTTCTTTCTCCCATTTTATTCCATCTCTGACAGTTCCCTTTGCTAATTTATCTTTTTCTAGTTTTTCTTTGGGGCTTCCCAGGTGGCACTAGTGGTAAGGAACCTGCCTGCCAATACAGGGTTCAGTCCTGGGTAGGGAAGATCCCATGGATTAGGAAATAGCAACCCACTCCAGTAATCCTGTCCAAGAAACCCATGAACAGAGGGAGCCTGGTAGGCTACAGTTCTTACTGTCACAAAGAGTTGAACACACTAAAGTGGTTTAGCACTCATCCACTTTTCTTTAGTATTGATAATGACCAGAGTTCTGCTGCTTCTTACCTTAAGAATCTTAAGGTAATCTTATTTTTAAAGATTCTTTCTGAATGACACTGTGGTGTTCAAGACACAAGATAAGTCATGGAAGAGTTCCCAAGAAAGGAATGAAGTTAGAATTGCTGTCCAGAAATTGAACATAAATCTACATCCTGTCCTTTCTATGTTCTTAATACTTACCAAGGATACGGTTTACAATCTTCATGGAAAAACAAAACCCCACATTCATAATTATAAACATTACTACTACAACACAGATCTAATACCTAGACCCAGTGTCTAATAGATACATGTACTGTAGTTGACTCAAAAACCATATATCCAAAATGAACTCAACAAATTTTCTACAAAATTTATTCTACCTCCTGTATACTCTATCTTAATAAATGGGCCACCACTTCTCTAGGAAGTAAAATTTAAAAGTTGAGAGTCAATCTAGACTTCTATTTCCCACTCCCTTTATACTTCCAACCAATCACAAGCCAAGTTTGTTTGACTTCACTGGTATCTCTTATGCTTGACTATGCTTTTGCATGTGTGCATACATTAGTCACTCAGTCATGTCCGACTCTATGCAACGTTAGGGACTGTAGCCTGCCAGGCTCCAATGTCCATGTAATTCTCCAGGCAAGAATACTGGAGTGAGTGGCTATTCCATTCTCTAGGGGATCTTCCTGACACAGAGACTGAAGCCAGGTCTCCTGTACTGCAGACAGATTGTTTACCACTGGGCCACCAGGAAAATGTTTGACTATGCTTGTTGTCGTTAAGTCGCTCAGTCGTGTCCGACTCTTTGCGACCCCATGGACTGTAGCCCACCAGGCTCCTCCGTCCATGGGATTCTCCAGGCAAGAATACAGGAGTGGGTTGCCATTTGGGCTATTTTTGCTGGCCCACCCAAAATATAAGAACCATCACCTACAAGGCCGTAGGTTAAAAGTATTTAACACTGTGAAATAAGAAGCCATTGGATTTGGCATAAAAAGGGTCACCAAAAGAAAATCTTCAATTAATTGTTGGAATTGCATTCCAGATTTTAGTAAATACCATGGGCATAAACCATTCTTCAAAGGCATTGTGTATCTCTGTAGACAAAGGAATATGGTAGCCCCAAACCATTTAAAATGATTATGTTTTTCACTTTGTATATAAAACTAAACAATAATAATGTATAATCTTAGCTTTAGACTTTTAAAGACCCTATTCCAGATAAATTTTTCCAATTAGATTTGTATATGCGTAAAATCTATAAGTGCTAATTTATTCAGATTTATAATACATCATAACTAAGGCCAAATATAAACTGTAAAATTTAAGACTTCTTTAGAGCTACTAATAAACAAATCCAGTTGCTGCTATTATTGTTCCAGTACTTTTTATGGGCCAGGAACTTTGCTATATATGGATTATTTTTCTTAATCCATACAAAATCTTGCCTAATGGCTCTTATTTTATTACTACTATCTTATAAAGATGAGGAAATTTAGGCTTAGAGAGGAAGCCAGAGATTTCCTCAATATGTATTCGATGTGAAGTTCTAACAATTCTGCGTCTATCAATACAATATTGCTCACATATATTTGATATTCATTTACCTAACTCACTTTATATTAGCTTTACCATCTTAGAATAATTAAACAGTGTTGATTTTTAAACTATTTACTGTTCTTATTTTGATTAAACCATGCTAGCTTTTATCTTTTGTCTCCTTTATTGCCTCCTCATTGTTAAAATTAAATTTTGCTATGTATATTACTATGCTACTCATTTTTGGGGTATCCACTATTCAAGTTTCATAAAATATAGACTCCAAATAAGCAGAGACATTATGTACTACATAAACCTAAAGAGCTTTTTCACAGCAAAGGAAACAATCAACAGTGAAAAGACAACTTATTGGTTCAGAGAAAATATTTGCAAATGATATATCTGATAAGGAGTTAATATTCAAAATATAAAAAGAACTCATACATCAAAAAAAAAACAAACAACCCAATCAAAAAATGGGCAAAAGACTTAAATAAACATTTCTCCAAAGAAGATATACCGATGGCCAATAGGTACATGAAAAGAGTCTAAACATCAACCATTATCAGGGAAATTCAAATCAAAACCACAATGAGATATCACCTTATACCTGTCAGAATGGCCATTATCAAAAAGACAAAAAAAAACAAGGGTTGGCAAGGATGTGGAGAAAGGAAACCCTTGTGCACCTTTGGTGGACATGTAAATTGGCACAGCCACTATGGGAAATAGTATGGAGGTTCCACAAAAAATTAAAAATAGACCTAACATATTATCCAGCAATACCATGCCTGGGTATTTATCCAAAGAAAACAAAAACACTAATTAGAAAAGTTATATGCAACCCTCTGCTCACTGCAACATTATTTATAATAGTAACTAATGTCAAGATATGGGAGCAAACTAAGTGCCCCTCAGTAGATGAATAGATAAAGATGGTGTGGTATATATACACACACACGTATACACTGGAATCCTATTCAGTCATAAACAATGAAATCTTGCCATTTGAGACAGCATTGATGGACCTAGAGGGTATTATGCTGAGTGAAAAAAGTTAGAGAAAGAGACAAAGAAAAATAGATATTGTATGATTTTACTTATATGTAGAATCTTTAAAAAATGAACAACTGTAACAAAACAGGAACAAAGTTATCGATACAGGGAACAAACAGGTATTTGCCAGAGGGGAGAGAACTTGAGGGAGGCAAAAAAATAGGTGAGAGAGATTAAGAGGTACAAAGCCCATTGCAAAATAAATGAGTCAGAGTATGAAAAGAACAGTGTAGGGAATACAGTCAATAACTGTAATATCTTTGTATGTTGACACATTGTAACTAGATTTATCTTGATCAACTTGAAATGTACAGAAATAGTGATTTTCTTATATTATGTAACAGGAACTAACAGTGTTGTAGGTCAAACATACTTCAGAAACAAACTCATAGAAAAAGATCAGAGGTGGTTACCAGAGGTGAGGTGGAGGGAACTGGATGAAAGTAGTCAAAATGTACAAATTTCTACCTATAAGTACTAAGTATGTAATATACAATACGATAAATACAATTAATACTGCTGGGTGTTATATCTGTAAATGATTAAAGAATAAATCCTAAGAGGTCGAATCACAAGAAATTTTTTTTCTATTTTAATTTTGTACCCATATGAGATGATGGATGTTCACTAAATTTACTGTGCTCATCATTTTGATGTATGCAAATCAAATCATTATGCAGTATACCCTTAAAGTTTTACAGTGCTGTATGTTAATTATATCTCAATAAAACTGGAAGACAAAAATAAGTAGGACATTGTCATTTTCAATATACTCTAATGAAAATCGAGGCTTGTCCCCAGGAGGCACTAACATTTATAGTCTTTAAAGTTATCAGTTAAGTTTTAGCTCTGATTGATAATATCAAATAAGTAGACTGAGATCAATTAGGTAGATAGGTAGGTAGGTAGGTAGATAGGTATATAGACAGATATGCAGAAATATTTTAAAGGCATAGTGATACTAATTTATCTGAATTAATTAAGATAATTTTATTATCCAAATGTTTGTGTCATCCTTACATCAGGTATCAATAGTGATGGATAGCAGGTTCCCTTCAGATCTTTAAAAAATGGAACAAATATATTAGCTATAATATTTTCTCATAAGTTAAAAGAATGCTAATTTCATGTGGAACTTAATTTCAGGATCACCTTATTATCCATTTTGAACATCACTCACATTTCTCAATAGCACCTACCCCTACCCTCACATCATTCTTCCCTGTTAAGAAAGTAACCAGCTCCTAAACACTCCAACTGGTCTTCTTCTGGAAGGATGGGGATTCTTGAAGGGGAATCAACATAACCAAAGTTGCACAAGGCAAAACTCAGTTTCTCTAGCAGGTGTCAGAGTCAGAGAGATTTGGGGCACTTGCCTAGGTGGAGCTGAGCTGTCTGTGAGAGTAAATAGCCTGACACAGCAGTGACTACAAAGTGCTGTGGTTTTTTTCTCTGTGCATTGTGTGGGTTGGAATTTTTCATTTCATACTTCATTTGCACCTGCTGAGTGATGCCACAGAATGGCACTGCGTTCCATCTCCTAGCACATAGAAGCAGCCCATTACGTGTAGCAGTGGGACCCACGCCACTCATCAAGGCCCGGGCCTAATCCTTGTTTTGAAGTGTGTAACTATCTTCCTTTTGCAGTCCTACATGGGTGATAAAAGGAAAGTGCTACGCTTGGTTAATCAGAGTACAAAACAAAAAGTACCCTGCAATTCAGCCTCTCTTAATTATATATATACACACCAAAGCTGTAGTTTTCATCAAATGCTCTTTGTCAAGAAAAAGTAGTATCCTCTAAAATATGGAGAGTAATTAACAGATACTCAGAAAGTGAGGAATGAGAATCACAGTTTTGAAAGGTTGGTGCTTTCCAAGTTCTGACCTGTATGATAAATATTTTTAATTTAAATATTTATCAAACATGCAAACATGATTCGAAAACATGAGCACATTAATGTTCACAACAACCTAACTAAATTTAGAAGCCCCACCTTTCAGTTAGGATGTTCTCACATTTGCTAGTAGAAAAGCATGCTTAAATTACTAAACACTGCCTCAAATGTAGGCTTGGTGGAAGATACGTATTATCATTCAAGTTAAATAATTTCTGAAAGAAAGTCAGGAATGAAAATAGAGAACCCAGGTGTAGATCAAAAGACATCTTTAGTCAGCCCAGTTTGATGATGTTTGTGTTGTTACTCTTTTTTATTGTTTCTATTTTTCTTTTCTTTTAATGTTTGTATATTGAAATTAAGTTAAAGAACCCTCTATTAAATATTGAATTTATTTTTTAAAAAAGACATCTTTGTACTCCTGAATGACTCCAATTACATCATTTATAAACTACAAGCACTTAAAAATAATAATGATCTACATAAAGAACAAGTGTTCTGTTCAGTTCAGTCGCTCAGTCGTGTCGACTCTGCAACCCCATGAATCGCAGCACGCCAGGCCTCCCTGTTCATTACCATCTCTTGGAGTTCACTCAGACTCACGTCCATCGAGTCAGTGATGCCATCCAGCCATCTCATCCTTGGTCGTCCCCTTCTTCTCCTGCCCCTGATCTCTCCCAGCATAAGAGTCTTTCCCAATGAGTCAAATTTTCGCATGAGGTGGCTGAAATAGTGGAGTTTCAGCTTTAGCATCATTCCTTCCAAAGAAATCCCAGGGTTGATCTCCTTCAGAATGGACTGGTTGGATCTCCTTGCAGTCCAAGGGACTCTCAAGAGTCTTCTCCAACACCACAGTTCAAAAGCATCAATTCTTTGGCGCTCAGCCTTCTTCACAGTCCAACTCTCACATCCATACATGACTACTGGAAAAACTGTAGCCTTGACTAGACAGACCTTAGTCGGCAAAGTAATGTCTCTGCTTTTGAATATGCTTCTAGGTTCTGTTCAGAGAATTAAATTTACTTAAAAGTATGTTAATACAGGGCTTCCATGGTGGCTCAGATGGTAAAGAATCCACCTGCAATGCGGGAAACCTGGGTTCGACCCCTGCTTTAGGAAGATCCCCTGGAGGAGGGCATGGCAACCCACTCCAGTATTCTTACCTGAAGAATCCTCATGGACAGAGGAGCCTGGTGGGCTACAGTCCATGGAGTCACAAAGAGTCAGACATGACTGAGCAGCTAAGCACAGCACATGTTAAATGCAATACACAAAGAATGCTATCAATAGTACTGGGTTGGCCAAAAAGTTCATCTGGGTTTTCCCATAAGATGTTATGAAAAACCTGAATGAGTTTTTGGCCAACCCAAAATATGAAATATGTGATTATATAACATGCTGCTTACTGATATAGAACAGTAGATCATTTCATAAGTAAAAGATGCCTCATGATGAGGTGAGCAAGGATATAGAATGGAATAGAATAGACGTAGAACTTCTGCAAGAAACTCTGAAAGAGAGACAGGAGAATTAATAAATATAATTCTTTATTCATGTGAAGATAGTCAAGAGATGTTATAGTGATATGATATTATCATTATTATAGTGACTAAATAGTTGCTAATTCACTGATAATCATGAGATTTAAGTGAACTTTTTTTTAAAGTAAATACAAAAAAGCTGCTGAAACTGCAAATGTCCCTTCGCCATTGCATATTAGTATTTTTAATCCTATTGAGAGTGAATCTCAAATATTTGTGGATGCAAGTTCTAATAAAAGAGTATAGTTAGGTCCTAGGAGCACTGTTGTTAATGAAATATTAGCTAAGTGTTTGGCAAAATGTCATAAAACTCCACCAAATATCGATGATCAATATTAAGGAATTAGAATAAAATAAAATGAATAGACTTAAATAAAATGAATTAAGAAATTAAATATAGTGAATGTACAATTTACAGTTCACAGTTGAAACTGATGAATCAGAAGTGGGCTCATCATCTTGAAGTCCTTAGGAGAATTATTATAAGTTGCTGTAAACTGAAAACTAATATCGATAGACTACCATCTTTAGCTCCATTAACTCATTCATTCTTTCAACAAAGGTTTATTGAAGACTGCTCTATCTCAGGCATTGAGCTGGTGCCTGCAATAAATAGCTGTATTGAACCTTCCCCGACCCTACCCCCAAGGACTTTACACTCTAACACACAAGATAAATGGAAACTTGAATCCATTACTGCAGTTTTATAGGCTTCTAGGGATGTTAATCCATAAACACTTCTCAAGAAGACTCACACCAACACATCACAACCATCACCGCTTTTGAGAAATATCTGCCTCTCTTTCACAACAAGTTGATTAGGGAATCTCACTTACTATTGTTAAACATCCCAGATAGAGCAGATTGGTTTATTAAAATACGAAATAGTATTTGTTTTTCCTCTATATTTCTTTTCATCCTTTTCAATGAGATTGCTCTTTTTTGCTTAGGGACTTTTGCTGAACTGAAAGCAGAAGCTTTTCTCAGAATAAACATTTCTTGCTGCCTTTTGTAAAAATCTAAACTCTTTGAAGAGATTATCCCAAGTGTGCTAGACAGGGGAGAGAGAAAATTGATTCTTCTGAGAGCCGTAAGAGAGAAGAAAAAGATGGCCCTGAAATAAGGAAATGGTAAGAAATGTGCAGTCCCCTAGAAAGCCTGTGCCAGTCCACTGGGGAGGTGACAGCTTCTAGAAGGTGATAGCTTTGTGATGTGCATAGCAAGATTCCCCCACTATGAGAGTGGAAGAGAAGATGTAACTTTGGGGGACCTGAAGAGGCCATGCAGGTGCCACCATTGGCATTTCAGAGGTAATCGGGGCCGTGGAAAGGGGGAGGACTGACAATAAGATGAGATTCTATCATGTCTAAATAGCTCACAGAAACCAGAGAATTTGAATAGTTTTGCAGAGAAATGGGATTCTCAGTAACAACTGGGGTTAAACTGCCCTCAGAAAAGATTTAAGTTGATTTAAAGAAAATGAGGTAATGCAGTTCTTGCTACTTGCATCTGTGGACTAAAATTCATATTCTCTACAGAACTATAACTCGCTTCTCCTGCTTCTATTCCTTAAAAAGAATAATGTACCAATCACATGGCATTTGTTTTTTATTTCATTTTTTAGTAGTCAGTTCATGCGCATGGTACAAAATTAAGACTTGGCAAGAACTTAAAATAATGTTCTCCCAGAATAAACCCATAGTTAATGAAGAGCAAATTAAATCAGAGGGAAATTAGGTCTCTCTTTCCTGTGATGCCAGTTTTGGAATTCCTCATTGCTGAATACTTAAGTCACAATCTCACCGTCCATTGTGTGTGTGGTTTACTTTCTTATTATTTTCTTGATTTCTTTTTACGTATATATACACTGAGGTACTCATTCATTCTTTTCCATATGGTCATATTTTACAAGAAGATTTCCAGACTTTTTTCCCTTTTGACAACACAGAGTTGCCAAACCTACAAAGCTTGAAGTGCCCTACAATACTGTTGTAGTTACAGAATTGTCTAATAGGAAGGTATACTCTTCAAGGTGTATGTTTTAATGGTGACCTATTTTAGACAGTTCTACAGCCTAGTAAACATTTTAGGAACAAATTTGGAAATGAATCTAGACTAACAGTCGACATACTAACAACTATAAAAGTGGCCATCATCAAAAAGTCTACAAATAACAAAGGCTGGAGATGGTATGGAGAAAAGGGAATCTTCCTATACTGTTGATGGGACTATAAATTGGAGCAGCCAATTTATATATACTCTATACTATGGAGAAAAGTATAGAGTTTCTATAAAAAACTAAAAATAGAACTATCATATGATCCAGTGATCTTACTTCTGGGCATATATCTGGACAAAACTATAATTCAGGAAGATATACGTACCCCACTTTTCATAGCAGCATTATTTACAAGAGTCAAGACATGGAAGCAAAGCATCCACCAACAGATGAATTGATAAAGATATTATATATATATATACACACACACATACACACAATGGAATATTACTCAGCCATAAAACATAATGGAATAATGTCATTGGCAGCAATGTGACTGGACCTAGAGCTTATTATACTAAGTGAGGTAAGTCATATAAAGACAAATATCATATGATATCACTTAGTATTTACTGAATCTTAAAAAACTGATAGAAATGAACTTATTGACAAATATAAACTCACAGACACAAAAAACAAACTTATGGTCACCAAAGGGTATATATTAGGAGTTTGGGATTAAAATATACATACTACTATAAACAAAATACATAAATAATAAGGACATACTGTATAGCACAGGGAACTATACTCAATATCCTGTGATAAATCATAATGGAAAAGAATCTAAAAAAGAATAGACAAATATGTATATAACTGAATTCCTTTGCTGTACAATTTAACACAAAATTGTAACTATATTACAATAAATTTTTTAAAAGAGTCAGGAAATAAGGGACTCATTGGCTACCTGCAGAGAGGATGGGCAAACTAAATCCCCAGCTATCTATGTTATGACTAAGGATCATTTGCAATGAAACTGCTTTATACATAATTCCAAGAAGGCTGAAAAGGAGTTGCCCATTCTGGGCTGTAGTTTACAGACAGCTTTGACTGGAGTTGCCAAAGAGTTGATCTTACTCAAGAAGAGAGTGAGGGTGTCCAATACATCTCCGAAAGAGCTTTCATGGAAAAGGATGTGGAATGATGGCTGCTCCAAATCACAATAGGCTGAAGTCTCACATGAGGGGAGATACTTTTGGGAGCCTCATATATACAGGTCACATTCCCAGACCAAGTCAGGACTTCTAACTGCTACCCCCATTAAATGAACCTGAAGTGAAAAATAAAACAGAGACTAGGGAATGAGTGGGGTTTATTTGTAATTTAGAGGCTGCTTGATCATCAAAAATGAGTATTAACCACACAACCTTGTGTTGTAAAAGGGAAAGGTTGTTATGTCACCATACCTTCAATCGCCTTAGTGAAAGTGAAGTCGCTCAGTCATGTCTGACTCTTCATGACCACATGGACTGCAGCCTACCAGGCTCCTCAGATGGACGTGAGTCTGAGTGAACTCCGGGAGATGGTGATGGACAGGGAGGCCTGGCGTGCTGCGATTCATGGGGTCGCAAAGAGTTGGACACGACTGAGCGACTGAACTGAACTGAACTGAAAATAAGACATGAATACAAATAAGAAGATTTGAGGCAAATGATTTTGTTTTATGGAAAAATAAGGGTAACTTTAAACACCATACCAGTGACTCCGATTAATAATACCACAAGAGTTTTTACACATAAAGGTTAAAAAGTCAAACTGATTTCCCAGTTAATTTTTAGGAGCTACCTGAAGCAGGGCAAAAGCAATAGAAAGAGCAAAGTGATAGTATTTAAGGGAAAGACAAAATCTCTGTCTCATTGTGGGCAGCCATAGTTAAAATGGACGAATTCAAAGCAGACTTTACTAACATGGATGTTTGAAAATACGGATGTTAACAGAATAAAGAAAATATGACAAAAGTAAATGAAAAGCCTCTAAATGCAAACAAAACATTCCACTCCCTGTTTTTGTTTAGTGATTTGATTATGATTTTCTAATGCAAAGCCCTATCCATGAGAAACAATAGACTGAACAATGAGCTCAGCCAGAAGTGATGAGGGAAAAGCAAGAGTGTCTGCATCCCAGGCACAGATGGAGAGGAAAAGGTTTCTTTTAAAAAGAGAGAGAGAAAGGAGTGAATGACCTCGTTGAGGTAGCAGAAAGGAAGAAGGAAGTCCATGGTGGTCAGGATATAACAGCTGCAGTGTATTGAAGTGGCTGAAAGGTGCACGCGTTGACATTGGCAGGAAAAGGACTGGCAAGCGGGGAATAAGTTTCTGGGAGCAAACCATTCTCCATGTGAGAATGAACTCTTCTGAGGAGCTCCAAGTACACTCACCAGGCTTTCATTGTTCACTGGAAACCTCCCTTCTCTTTTTGTGGGGAAATATTTTACTTCTCATGAAGAACAGCTTCACAGAACTCTCCAAATAGCCTGTCTATGGGAATGAAGCATTAAAACATTTATGGAAACAGAAAAGCTCTGTACTCTTAATCTAAAATTAGCAGTAGACTCTCTTAACAGGCATTAGGGGAGAAAGTCAAAGACCTCATGAGGAAAAGTAATGTGCCAGTTTCTTCTGGTTTTGCAAGTGGAGGAAAATACATTTTTTTTATTGCAGTCATCTACAAAGAATTTCAATGTATACCATGTAAAGGAAACTCAAACAAAAGTCCTCAAGGAAGATGTGAAAAAAACCTGCATATTATTTCTCAAATGACCCAATGCATTGCATGGATCTGAGTCTTGATACCTTGTAGGTTTTTTTTTAAGTATTCTATCTTTGTTCACTAAGTGAAGTTCTAGGTGCTATCAAGTTGCGGGGAACTGTGTTCCTTTGACTTGAATTGTTGTATTAAACTAATAAAAAATATATCAGAGCTGCTGGAATGAATAGTCCAAAGAACATAAGTACAGGATGGGTTTATACATTTTAGCAGGAACATTGAAAAGATGGTGGAAAGTCAGGAAGGAGTTCTACATTATAAAAAGAAAATATAAAAGTTAACAACTCTTTGAAGGAATTATAAGATTTAGGAGGATAAATGTGAACCTTTTCCATTAACCTCTGTAAATTCTGTTCGTCAGCTGTTTATTTTGACTTAATCTAACAGTGTTACATTTACCTTGCAAAATTACAGTAATCCTGGCACAAATCAAACCATTCACAATATTTCCAAGCAGACGTGCAGCTTCGGTTAAAAATTCAGTGGGGAAATCTTAAACCAGACTCCCTCACTGCATTTGACTTTGGACTTGAATGCTCTTCCGTCAGTTCACCATGCACCTAAGATGGAGCAACACTAGTTTCCACAGAAAGATGATTTTGAATAAAGGCTCTTGGACCTTTCCAGTAACGAATGCCTGGAGTTCACAGTTTTGTCAAGGCTAAGATCTGATATCATAAGAGCTAAAGGAAATTCTCACTGGTGTTGTGGTAAAAGTTTTTTCTGTTAGTTTAAAACTATGGACACTTTCATGTTATTGTTTCTGTCAGTTGTGTGTGTGTGAAGCTAATCACTGATGGAATCAGGATGAACAAAGCCATCACTGGAAGGAACATATGCAGACAAGAACACAGATCATTGTAGGCACAGTGCACAGCACACTTCTGAAGGCAGAAGGAGGTTATCGTGGGACCCAAGAGATTTGGTGCCTAAATACCACATTTTTGTGCAACATTTGGAAAGAAGAAGGGAAGGAAGTAGGAGATAGTACATGGCAGTGAAATTGATTTACCCCTCCAAGGTAAAATTTATTGCTTTGGCAGACACTCTGGTCTAAGGAAGGTCAAGTGGTAGGTTGGTGGCTGATTTAATAGTTTATACAGGTTCCTTGCTTATACAATAGGTTAGTTTGAATTCATAAAAGAGTCAGTGTACTCCATAATCCCCTGAACCGTATGATTATGTAATTAATGAAAAAACTGTATTTATATTGATGTTGTCAAGGTAAACACAGTCACAAGTTTTAGAATCCTAACATAAATTGCAGGTGCAAATTCACCCCAATTACATGAAGCAAGTTAAAATAACTGAGTCTTCTGGTTGTATACAGTATGATCCAAAGACTCTCCCTCGCTGGCTCTGAAGAAGCAAGCTGCCACGTTGTGAGTGCCTCTAGAGGGCACCACATGGCAAAGTAGTCTCCCACCAACAACCAGCTCCAGAGGCCTTCAGTCCAAGAGCATGCAAAGGACTGGAGGCTGCCAACAACCAGAGCAGCTGTAAACAGCCCCTTCCCCCAGAATCAAGCCTCAGATGAGACCAAAGTTTCCGCTGATTGCTTGATTGGATCCTTGTAAGATTCTGAATCAGTGGACCGGGCTAAACCATATCTGACCAGGCAAGCTATAGGAGGTCTATTATCAAGATGTTTTATGGTCATGTGTGAGGTCATCACATACACACAACCATGTATATCGTGTCGTCTTTGCTGCATTCTATTAGTTCTGCCTTTACTCAGGGGAAGGGGATAAAAGGGTGTGAATCCCAAGAGGCCAAGGATCATGGGGGCTGCCCTAGTCTGTCTGCCACAATGGATACCCAACCTAGAAAGAAGTAAGTAGACACAGTACCAGGTGGATTTCCAAAGGAGAGTGAGCACAGTATCATTCACAGGCAGAATGGACAAAACAATTTCTTCTTTTNGGGCTGCCCTAGTCTGTCTGCCACAATGGATACCCAGTCTAGAAAGAAGTAAGTAGACACAGTACCAGGTGGATTTCCAAAGGAGAGTGAGCACAGTATCATTCACAGGCAGAATGGACAAAACAATTTCTTCTTCTTTTTTTTTTTTTAACTTCATTGAGTGCACAAGCTGTTCATTGTGGAGCATGGGCTGCCCTAGTGGTGGGCTCAGCAGTTGTGGTTCATGGGCATAGTTGCCGCAGGGCATGTGGGATCTTAGTTCTTCAGCCAAGGATAAACCTGCTTCCCCTGCATTGGAAGGCAGATTCTCAACCACTAGACCAGCAGGGATGAAGAAGGCAATGGCAACCCACTCCAGTACTCTTGCCTGGTGGGCAGCCGTCCATGGGGTCACACAGAGTCGGACACGACTGAAGCGACTTAGCAGCAGCAGCAGCAGCAGCAGACCAGCAGGGAAGTCCTGACAAAACAACTTCTTAATGTTTCCTCCTTCAAAGCAGTGAGAAATACATTACCTCAAGAGAGAAACATGTTATCTCTCCACTATTATACGCTATTCAGCAATTCAGTAACCTAATTAATTTCCTGCTCCATCTCTGCTGTCTGCTGTGTTAGTTGCTCAGTTCTCTCTGACTTTTTGCGACACCATGAATTGTGTCCTCTGTCCATGGAATTCTCCAGGCAAGAATGCTGGAGTGGGTTGCCTTTCCTTTCTCTGGGGAAGCTTCCCAACCCAGGGATCAAAGCCGGGTCTCCTGCATTGCAGGCATATTCTTTACCATCTGAGTCAGCACAGAAGCAATGCAAAGGACTGGAGGCTGCCAACAACCAGAGCAGCTGTAAACAGCCCCTTCCCCCAGAATCAAGCCTCAGATGAGACCAAAGTTTCCGCTGATTGCTTGATTGGATCCTTGTAAGATTCTGAATCAGTGGACCGGGCTAAACCATATCTGACCAGGCAAGCTATAGGAGGTCTATTATCAAGATGTTTTATGGTCATGTGTGAGGTCATCACATACACACAACCATGTATATCGTGTCGTCTTTGCTGCATTCTATTAGTTCTGCCTTTACTCAGGGGAAGGGGATAAAAGGGTGTGAATCCCAAGAGGCCGAGGATCATGGGGGCTGCCCTAGTCTGTCTGCCACAATGGATACCCAACCTAGAAAGAAGTAAGTAGACACAGTACCAGGTGGATTTCCAAAGGAGAGTGAGCACAGTATCATTCACAGGCAGAATGGACAAAACAATTTCTTCTTTTTTTTTTTTTTAACTTCATTGAGTGCACAAGCTGTTCATTGTGGAGCATGGGCTGCCCTAGTGGTGGGCTCAGCAGTTGTGGTTCATGGGCATAGTTGCCGCAGGGCATGTGGGATCTTAGTTCTTCAGCCAAGGATAAACCTGCTTCCCCTGCATTGGAAGGCAGATTCTCAACCACTAGACCAGCAGGGATGAAGAAGGCAATGGCAACCCACTCCAGTACTCTTGCCTGGTGGGCAGCCGTCCATGGGGTCACACAGAGTCGGACACGACTGAAGCGACTTAGCAGCAGCAGCAGCAGCAGCAGACCAGCAGGGAAGTCCTGACAAAACAACTTCTTAATGTTTCCTCCTTCAAAGCAGTGAGAAATACATTACCTCAAGAGAGAAACATGTTATCTCTCCACTATTATACGCTATTCAGCAATTCAGTAACCTAATTAATTTCCTGCTCCATCTCTGCTGTTTGCTGTGTTAGTTGCTCAGTTCTCTCTGACTTTTTGCGACACCATGAATTGTGTCCTCTGTCCATGGAATTCTCCAGGCAAGAATGCTGGAGTGGGTTGCCTTTCCTTTCTCTGGGGAAGCTTCCCAACCCAGGGATCAAAGCCGGGTCTCCTGCATTGCAGGCATATTCTTTACCATCTGAGTCAGCACAGAAGCTGTGCTCCATCTCTGAGGTCCTTTCAGTTCTAAGCTTCTGTGACTTTGGACCTGCCCTTTCAAGCCTCTCAAGACGTTCTGGAATGCCACAAGTCCTGTTTGCATGTATATAAGGTGTTTGGTGACCATTGTGTTACTACTGTTGACTTATGGGGGAAGAGAGCATGCATAATAGATTAGTCCATTAGAAAAGTTAAAAGATAGATCAGTTGGGGTGTTACTATCTGATCTAATTTTTTATTTTCTATTTGGATGTTTATATTTCTAAAGCATGATATCATTCTAAAAACACATGAAGATAAAACTATCAGCAATTCTCTTTGTACAGGCAAATTTGGGGCTAAAAGTATGTTCTCTCTGGGGAACAAACTACATTTCAAATTACATCCAAGTAATACTGAGTGTANATTTTCTATTTGGATGTTTATATTTCTAAAGCATGATATCATTCTAAAAACACATGAAGATAAAACTATCAGCAATTCTCTTTGTACAGGCAAATTTGGGGCTAAAAGTATGTTCTCTCTGGGGAACAAACTACATTTCAAATTACATCCAAGTAATACTGAGTGTATCAAAAAATTACTTTGGCAATATAAATTCACAGACTTTAGTAGGGGTTAGAGAGATCCTTTACAGATGTTTATCTAACCACCCATCTAATGGGCAAAAATTCTCCAGAATATGAAGAAGAAATTGTCATATTAATTTCTAAGTGAAAAGACTGCCATTGTACATACTTGTGATATCAAAATGTAAATAGCTATTAAAAATAAAATTACAAATTTAATCTGAATGAGGCAACTCCGAATTGCTTTACTTACTAGATAAATGAAACTTTTCCTTCAACAAAACATTAAATTCTAAAACATATGGAATTAAAAAGTATCTTCACAGTTATTCTTGTGTGGACAGACTACACAATGAAATGAACATTAGAAATGTTCTCTAATACTTCATTGAGAGCACATTGAAAGTTGTAAGTCAGGTTGAAACTAGGAATACTTCATTTCCATCTAGAGGCTGAAAAGGGATAAAAAGTTCAAAAAAGGAAATGACTCTTTAGAGCTCGATGAGATCAGAGGCTCTGAGAGTCTGGATTTCAAAACACTAAACACTAAAACCACATTTTTGGAGATAGCTTCACATTATAGCTCCTTATTATTATATATGGCTTGCTCAAATACATATTAATGCATAATTAATTCTGAAATAATCCACATGCTCCAGATTGTATTTTATTTGGACAAGTCCAGCAAAATGCTTCTTTTATTTTTTTTTTAACTGTATTTTTTCAACCACATGTAAGTCCCTACTGAGTACAAAGCTCTGAGCTTGAGCCCACAGAAGAAAAAAATTAAACATTTGGTCTTTGCCTTAAAAGCAGCATACCTTCTAAAGCAGAATTTCTCAAACTGTGATACAGTAACAGCCTATTTCAACATAACATAGAGTTTATTTAACATGCAGATTTCTGGGCCTCAGACTCAGAGGATTTCTAATTCTATAGGTCTAGAGTAAGCCATGGAATACACATATATAATAAGTCTGTAAATTTCAGAACTCATGATCCAGGGGTCAAAACATATATTTTTAACTAAAATGAGAGAGTGACCCAAAGGGTCAGGTTATGTAATTACTGTGTGAATTCTGATTACAGTTGTAGCCAACATCAAGGTTCCATATGGAATACATGCTACGGCATAAAATTCCCTTAAAACCAGTTCTAATTTGTGCCTGAAGGTGAAAGTGTTAGTCACTCAGTTGTGTCTGACTCTTTACCACGCTATGGACTGCAGCCTACCAGGCTCCTCTGTACACTGAATTCTCCAGGCAACATACTAGAGTGGGTTGCCGTTTTCTTCTCCGGGGGAATCTTCCTGATCCAGGGACAAAACCCTGGTCTCCTGCATTGCAGGCAGGTTCTTTACCATCTGAGCCACCCGGGAAGCCCAATGTGTGCCTAATGATAGCAAATTGAATTTGTATTTCTCAGAAAAAGTAAGGATGGAGAGACCATTTGTTTTTTCTGGGCGCTAAAAAAATTTTTTTCTGCATTTTTTTATTGCAGTAAAAAACACCTAATATAAAATTTACAGACTTCACAGTTTTAAAGTGTAAACTTCAGAAGTGTTAAATATATTCACATTGTCATGAAACAGATCTCCAGAAAATTTTTATCTTGTAAAACTGAAACCCTACACGCTTAAAAAAACAACTTCCCCTTTCTGCTTTCCTTCAAGCCCTGGCAACCACCATACTGCTTTCTAAAATGAAGTCGCCATTCTTAAAACATAATCCCATGACAGTGTCAGGTTGGAGGAAAAGACAGCAAGTAGAGTTGAATCGAAACACCAAAATCAGGAATGAGATTTTTCAAATGAGATCATGAAGCAGAAGGAAGGAGCAAAGCAAAGACAGATGGATGCAGAAGCAGAGGCATTTTCCAGAACTGAGTTGATACAGTTTGGCCTTCTGGCTATAGGTGTTGGGTGCCAGAGACATGTGCTCTCCGAAGCCAGATACAAACTGCAAGTCACTGTCAGATACCAGATAATCCTCCTACATCTCTGGTGAACAAATGGGCTATGACGAAAGTAGCTGAGAAGAAGGTCAGAGGGTGAAGACTAGGGATTCTAAAGGATATTTGCCACTTCCAAAATTTGCTGCAGACTTGAGAGATGAGCAGATCTGTGATAAAACTCACCAGGATAGTTTACTAGGATTGGAGTGGTTGAGACAGGCCCTGGGGCACTGTGGGTCTCTGCTTTCTCGGCACAGGTGTCAGTAGAATTAAATGTCAAAGGCTCTAGTCTAAATACAGATCCATTAGCAGTTATATGGAGAAGACAATGGCACCCCACTCCAGTACTCTAGCCTGGAAAATCCCATGGACAGAGGAACCTGGTAGGCTGCAGTCTATGGGTTAGCTAAGAGTCAGACACGACCGAGCGAGTTCACTTTCACTTTTCACTTTCATGCATTGGCAAAGGAAGTGGCAACCCACTCCACTGTTCTTACCTGGAGAATCCCAAGGACGGGGGAGCCTCGTGGGCTGCTGTCTATGGGGTCGCACAGAGTTGGACACGACTGAAGCGACTTAGCAGCAGCAGCAGCAGCAGTTATAAAGGGCAATGGTTAATGGATTGAGCAGACCATGATTATCCAACAGGGTGGGGCTTCCCAGGTGGTGCTAGTGGTAAAAAAAACACACCAGCTGATGCAGGAGATGTAAGAAATGCTAGTTTGATCCCTGGGGTAAGATCCCCTGGAGAAGGAAACAGCAACCCACTCCAGTATTCTTGCCTGGGAAATTTCATGGATAGAGGAATCTGGTGGGCTACAGTCCATGGGATCACAAAGAGCTGGACGTGGCTGAAGCGACTTAGCATGCATGCATCCAAGAGGGTTGGGAGATGCCCTGAGGGAAGTCAAGAACGTAGATGCAGGTGTCCTCCAAGGCATTAAGCTAATCAATCTGGAGGACTAGACACTTCTACTGTATATGCTGGGGTGGCTCTGAAGCTCATCTGAGCCCTGCTCCGGGAAAGGAAGCATGGAAAAAGCAGAAAGATCCTATACTTTGAAGCCAGACTCACCTGGCCTCAAATTACTTCTGCTTACCATCTGCAGGACCTTTAAACCAAATATCAATTTCCCTATCTATACGCGGATTCTAACAATAACTTCCTACTGGGCAAGGACATGAGTCAAATGCCATATAACATGAAGATGCTCTCCTGGTGCAGAGGCACATTTCTCTCCTCTCAGTGATGAGAGCCTCCTGCTAAAAATTGGGTGTGGTAAGGACCTTAAGGCTGAGAAGGAAAGAGAAAGTCTGGGAAGTATATGGAAGCCTGAGAGGTCTGTGACTTTTGCTAAAGGTTATTGGGCTCCCTAAGCTATGGCCCGGACTTCATAGCAGAGTGGTGGTCCAAGTCATGGAAGCAAAGGGCGTTTTAAGAGGGCCATTAAGCTCCCAGGACATTCATTAGCCTCCATACCCAAAGTCATTCCAAATGAGCATACCATCTAAGTAAAAACAGAATTCTTGGTATACAAAAGCAGTTACATGAGAGACTCCCTAGCTCCCCCTCCCAACTCAATTGCTGCTCCCAAATCATATATGAAAAATTTGATGTTATTAGGCATCTCTGATTTTACTATGGCTTAAACCTGGAGGTGGGCACTGATTGTTCTGATCTGTGTGGGTGTTGGCTGGCCAGCCTCATTTTCCCAGTAGCAGATGTGCACTGCTCAGACCAGTACCCGTATGTAATGTGACATGCCCTTGTACAATACATGAACAGCTCTGTGACCACCTGAATATGCACTGGAAGGATTGATGCTGAAGCTCCAATACTTTGGCCACCTGATGCAAAGAGCTGACTCATTGGAAGAGACCCCGATGCTGGGAAAGGTTGACAGCAAGAGGAGAAGGGGGTGACAGAGGATGAGATAGTTGGATGGCATCACTGACTCGATGGACATGAATTTGAGCAAACTCAGGGAGATAGTGAAGGACAGGGAAGCTTGGCATACTGCAGTCCTTGGGGTCGCAGAGTCAGACAGGACTTAGTGACTGAACAACAATGTGCCCACCAGAAGGTGGCAGCAGAGAGCAGTGACCACAACCAGCTATTGTGGCTCACAGTCGGCAGTTGGAGCTGTGTAGGCTGAATATGGAAACTACTCTTCTGGGAGCAATCCTCATTTGTCTACACTTGGGGTTGATGAATTCCAAAGGCAGCTTGCAAAACGATTCCTGATGTATGTTGTCTGTGGTCATAGAGTGAGACACACCTGAAAAAGGGGGCAGTGTTTGCCTGTGTCTCTTTCTGGCCCACCATGCCTACTACAAGGCAAGGACCAGAGTTGCCTTGAGACCAAAGCTGTGAGAGCACAAACTCAACATGTCTTTGGAGTCACTATCTGCACATTGCAGAGTACTAATCCTGGTGGCTATCTTGGCTCCAGACTGGTCCATTTCATGGAGTCTCAACATCTCCACATGGGTATTCCTGGGCCTCTCAAACTCATCATGTTAAGATCGGATTCCATTTCTTTTCCATTCAGTTTTTTTCATAGGAAGTAGATGAGAAGCACTAGCTTCCTTCAAAGCAGCCCCTGAAACCAGAAATCTGGTGTCATCCTAGAATTTTTCCCATTTCCTCTGTCTTACTGGCTTCAAACTGCTTAGAGAATCTATGTGGAATATCAATGAATTAAAGAAGCTTTGTTGCCTGATTGGAAAAAATAATCAGTAAAAGGCAAATCTGGAAAAGACTTTTATAATATTCAAATGTCTCTCTTAGAAGGGAATTGTGAGCAAGCGGAGGGTGGAGCTGGTGATTAGGAACATGGAGAGAGAATTCTGAAGAGCTCTAGCTCCGAACTGCAGGAGTTTGAGAACAAAAATTCGAAGTTCTTTGACTCCGGTTGCCTGATTTTGAAATGCAGAAGTCCTCTGACAGGAAACCCTGTGTAGAGAATACAGACTACACCATCCTGCCATTGTCAGCCCCAGGAGCTGGAGCAGAAGGAAGTTGCTTTTTTTGGTATTGTTTTATTTTTGTCTTAAAGAAATATTCTTCTTAATATGCATATGAAAATCTTGAATAAAGATGTAGAAAGTATGCAAGCTTACAAGAGATGGCAACCATACTGGATGATAGAATCAGAATTGCAAAAGATCTTGATCGGCTAAAGTAAAAGGACAAATTCAGAAAGTGAAATGAGTAGGCACAAAAGTAAAATCCTACTGATGTTAAAAAACCCAGTCGCACATGTTCAGAATGGGGAGACATGGCTTAACAGGAGTGCATAGTTTCAAACTTGCTGTTGATAATAGGTTAGTCAGGACATGCTAATGACTATAATTTTAATTCCCAGGACTGAGTGGTTCTAAGATATCCTAGGGAGGAAAAAGTGCCAAAGGGCTGATAGTCCTGACTCAGTCAATTGATTGCTTCTAGCAGGTTTCCAGACATTCCAATAATGTCTGCCCAGTAAAGGGAGTTTCAGCTAATAACTACTTTTAGCTAAGTTAACACTCATATTGGAAAAATGGCTTTAAAATATTTCTTCAAAAAAGAAACAGGTAATAGAAAGATAACAGCTAAATGAAGTTAAAGAAAATGGCAGAGCAAACCTTTCTACTTTGAGTACAAATCAGCTGCATTATGGTTAAAAAAAAAAAAGTAACATTTGTAATTAGAATAGTCCTATGGCTCAGGGGTAAAGAATCAGGGCAGGAGACATGGGTTTGATCCCTGGGTCAGGAAGTTCTCCTAGAGGAGGGTATAGCAACCCACTCCAGTGTTCTTGCCTGGAAAATCCCATGGACAGAGGAGCCTGGTGGGTTACAGTTCAAAGGGTAGCAAAGAGTTGGACATAACTGAGTGACTAAGCACATATAAGAAGGAATCCCTCCAAATCTAAAGTTTTCAAGAAAACCATTTGAAATATGGTTTACACCCACTTATATTAATGGACTCCTCCATTAATGGTAGTTGGTTAGCACATTATGTCCTGAGGTATTAACTAGTAATACTATGAATTCCGGTGATTAGCCAGACATTTAAAAGCTAAGCATTCAGAACAGGAAGACAAACTTCAGCAGTTTTTCAGAGATATTTAAAGTTACATAGAACAAACCTAGTTCTTGACAAATCTTATGAAACCTACTAATAATTGCTTAGAAGCCTTTCTTGAGGTCTTTCAATTTACAATTAAGGAACGAAAGTCACGAACCATCAGGGTCTCTAGTTCTTCTTGCCAGAGTAAAAACTGTTTGAAATAATTATAAAACAAAAGACCAACAAACTCAAAAGCATTTCTTTGTCAGCACATTTTTAGGGAAGTCACATAGAAACATTGCTGAACATACGAAGAAACGAATATTAGAACAGATTGGCCATGCATTTGGGTGATAGTACAGATGCTTGTAACATGTCTCCATTTATGGTGCTTGTTAGATTCTATTTCAATAGTTACATTCCCAAAGAACTTCTTTTTTTTTGGTGAGGCACTTAAAATATAGTACTGAAAGATCCTATCACTATCCTCGTGATAAATGATTTCATAAATTAAAAAAAAAAAGATTTTATGGGAAACCCATTGAAGTGGAGCCACTGAATTCAGAAGAATGAAGGTATTCCTGCCGAGGAATAAAATAAAGATTTTAGGAAACCTTGACAAGGATGTTCATCTCTGCGGTGTTCATCCCTTGGGGAGCTAAGGTAGTGAAGAAATTGAGGCTAGAAATGCCCATGATACTACTTGATGCCACTGATGTGATTAGTTTGATTGAAAACCTTTAAACAGTAGAACTTTACAAGATTGTAAGGAGATAGGGAATTTATTGAGATTGAAAATCCATTTTCTTCTCCTGCCTGATAACACTTCCTTCTCTTCCCTTCTACAGACATGTTTCCCAAGAACATGGCCCTGTTCAATTCCCGTGTGATGGGTCTGCTTCCTGGGAAACTTAACCTGCAGTAGTGGCAGGGGTGGTCCAAGAAAATAGATGCTCATGAGGGATTCTGAAGTTTCCAGCCATCTCAAAGTGAGGACACTGGTCGTCAGAAGGAAGAGGGCTGCTCTACATAATGCAGCAGAGAAGAAGGGGATAGTACTGTCGATCCATAAGCGGTGCCTCTTGACATTCCTTTGCTCATCCTGATGATAAATGGGTAAGCACAGCAGTCATACATCAGAAAGGTGTGGAGATCAGGAGCACAGAGGCCTCGAAACTGAAGATCTGAGTCATGCCAACAGGGAAACTATCTACTCAGCAAAGGCAGTGGCTGAGAATGAGGCAATCTAGAATGGGTAGTATATGATGAATATTTGTTGTGGTCCCAGGTGCTTGGGCTCCAACTGCTTATAGCCAGGGCTATAATTTATCCCTAACTGTCTGTCTATTTCCCCAAGAAAAGAGATACAACAGAATCTTGGAAGAACTCTTCTCAGAATTTATATGAAGTGGATCTGAGTAGTGCAAATGGTGAGCCATAGTGAAAGATCTGATCTGCCACTCTGTCCACTGGAAGACTGAAGTACATTCCTCCAGCTACTGATGGCACCATTGGTTGACAGTCATCAGAAATTATCAGCTGGAGAGTTCTGCCTTGCACAAATTTCCCCTGCTTCTTTCGTCAGGGCAGGTCAAATCCGATAATTGATCAATATATAATATAAAGACCCAAATCCCTCACCTTATCCCAGGACAACATTAAAGGGCATCATAGCTTCAGGGTCCCTAAAGGGTTGGCCTAGCCTTTGCTGAGATTACATCACAGTGCAAGTTTTTCCCGGGTCCAATTCTGCTTCCTTCTCTTCCTTTCCTTGATGTTGATCCTGAGAGTGAAATTCACTCAGTCGTGTCTGACTCTTTGCCACAAGGGAAGCCCAATCCTGAGAGTGCTCCCTATAAAAATTTCTCCACACTAATATCCAACCCAGAGTTGGCTTCCTAAGAAACCCACCCTACTACAAAAACATCATCGGGACAGCTCATAGAATTTGAATATGGACTCTTGATTAGATAATGAGATTGTACCAGTGTTAAATTTCCTGATTTTTAAAAATGGTTTTAATTGTTTTTTTAATTGTTGTTCTTCAATACCTAAATTGTGTCCAATTCTTTGCGACCCCATGGACTGCAGCAAGCCAGGCTTCCTGGTCCTTCACTGTATCCCGCAGTTTGCTCAAATTCATGTCCATTGCGTCAGTGATGCCATCCAACTGTTTCATCCTCCGTCACCCTCTTTGTCCTCAATCTTTCCCAGCATCAGTGTCTTTTCCATTAAGTTGGCTCTTCATATCAGGTGTCCAAAGTTTTAGAGCTTCAGCATCAGTCCTTCCATTTCCTTTAGGATTGACTGGTTTGATCTCCTTGATCATAATTTACTGTGTTTACATAAGAGAATGTTTTTGTTCTTAGGAAATACACTGGCAAAAATAGGAATGAAGGCACATGATATATGTGACTTAATCTCAAGTGATTTTAAAACATTGTGCACGGAGAGGTGGAGGATCAGAGAAAAAGAAGAAAATAGGACAAAATGGAAATATTTGGGAAACCTGGGTAAAAACTATGGCGCTCAATTACAGACTGCTTGCAATTTTTCCAAAAGTTTGAATTTATATCAAAATTTAAAAATACCAAAGTAAAATGACCAGACCTAATACCATTCCAAGAGATTCAGAATCCCTTGGATACTATTATGTTTCCAGTACTCAGCCCCAGTCTGTAGGTATTCAACAAATATTTGAGTAAATGAATGAGTCAATAGGTGACCTTGTAAGTTAAGATAATGAATTAAATTTTGGATATGGAGACTTTTGAGCGCCCACGAGTCCAATTTTGAAAGTCTTCGCTAGGGACTGTATAACCTTTTGTTCACTTCTGAAGGTAACCAGTAAAAAGATAACTCCTGTGTTCTTTTTTGAGGCCATTTTTTTCTCCATAGCATTTAGAAGTTTGAAGTCCCTATGATACCTCGTATAAACAATATCTCATCACTTTTGAAATAATTTGATATTTTAAATGAGCCTGGATATTGACTTTAAATGATGGAGAAATTGTCTGACTTTTGTTGGCATCCAGATTTCTTTATCCTGTTTTGACCATAATACACATAATTGTCTTTCCTTTTTCTATTTTAAAAATTTTGAACTTTAGCCTAGTAAGTCACAAGCATATCACATTAAGGTGTTTTGGAAAAAGTTAACTCTAAAAGCAAGGCATTTTTAAGTGGACAAGAATGACCAGCTAATGAGTAGAAGGGAAAGAAGGAAGAAGGGTGGCGGTGGGGGGCGGGGGCATCCAAGGACTGTCACTGCCATCCAGTGGTGATGCTCTCAGACAAAGATTGTTCAAAAGCCCATCGTTAATCCCTGTTTTCCATTGCAAAGACCCAAATACCATTCATTCAAGCTTAGTGACTAAACTGCAACGCTAACCTGCCATGAAATTTGTATTATGTTTTCCTGATTTCAAAGGAATAAGTTCAGTCTGTCTTTTGTGGTCCTTAAGAATTCATAAGCTTCCATAACAACCAGCTTACTCTGAGAGTGTGCTCGATGCGGAGAGAATCTGGCCCATTAGAGATCTTGCCTTGGTAACACCCCAATCACCTGTTCTGTTCTCCCTAGCTCACTCCATTTACACACCATTACAGAGTGAACATCACTGATTCACTTTTCAGTCCCTACTGGACACTTCCAAGTCATCTTTTTAATCTGTGCTCTGTTAAATGTGACCTCCTACATTGACTATTTTAAAAAAATGTTTCCTTATTTGGCTGCATTGAGTCCTAGCTGCAGCACGCGAGATCTTTTGTTGTGATTCACAGACTCTCTAGCTGAGGCATGCAGGCTTAGTGGTTGGCATGCTCAGGCTTAGTTGTTCCGTAGCATGTGGGATCTTATTTCCCTGACCAGGGATCAAACCCACATCCCCTCCATTGCGAGGCAGATTCTTAACCACTGGACCACCAGGGAAGACCCTGACTGACTATTTTGAGCCCATGAAAAAAAAAAAAATAGGGAATTGGCCAAAGCCCAATTCATTGATTTTAACCCAGCAAGAGCCTTCGCCTACTGGAGGGAAAAAAAAAGAGAAATGCTATCACAAGATTTAGAATAAAAGAAAAAAAATTGGCCTAAGCATATCATGTAAGTTTTATATAAAGCAAACTTTTTGGCCTTGACGAACACCATCCAGTTTACACGAAGCTCATAAAAGTGTTAATGTTACTACTTTTAAACCTCACATATAGTGCTCTCTGTGTGCTAATGATGTGGCCTGTTAACCAAAGTTTGACCTTTCTGCGCTGTAAATCCAAGCCCACACACTGGCTTGTCTAAAGTCATAATCGCTGGCAGTGATGTCATTCCTTGACTCTAAAAACAAGCATCACCCAGATCTGTGTCCTTTCTCCTGCAGGTTTGTAGTCCATTGTAGAGGTGCCAGTGGATAAGGGCTGAGGAGACAGCGGGCTTTGCTTATATTCACAGGCTTGAGCAGCTGGCTTCCAGGAACCAGCCCAGACAAAAATTAAAAAATGAAAAACAAAAAACAAACAGACCAAAAAAAAAAGAAAGATCCAAACCACCTCCAGAGAATGCTGTGTAAGCTCTACTTATATCATTCATAATGGTGTAAAGATCTAAGCAAGAAGCTGGCATACAATAAAAGGTCAGTATGCATTGTATTTACTGACATGACATATGCCAATTTTACAAGAAAATTTGGTGGAGGGGACTGTGGGAGAAAAAATTGAAACTATTTTCATCTCACTTGTTTTAAAAAGATTTGTAAAGGGGTTCTGTAGCCACAGTAGTCTATATATAGAACTAGATGAAACATTGATTTTGATTATGCGTGAATATTCTACTAAAATTGAAAAAGTATACATTCACATAATTAAAAAGAAATATATTAGTGACATTTGGTACCAAGCAGGCTATAAAACAACAAATTTACTGGTAAATGAAATCCCATATCTCAAATGGAATACTGTATAGAAGGATATCAATACATTCTTCCAACAAATACTGGAAACCAAATGTTAATAACAACTTGAAATAAATTTGAATGAATTTTTACACAAACTAATACAAATCAACTAGCAAAACAGAGTACTTAATAATTTCCTTCACAGTAGCCAAAGGAGTCGGTAAGAATTTGGTACAAAACATAAAACAAGAAAATAAATGTGAAAGAATGCCCACTTTACACTCATACATACAGTAAAAGAAAATATTTCACTGAATATTGGTACAGTTGTCCCTCTGTATCTGTAGTGGACTGGTTCCAGGACTCTGGCAGATGTTCAGATGCTTTATATAAAATGACATAGGACCATTGGCCCTCCCTATCTGTGGGTTCCATACCCCAGAGGATTAAACTTTTGAATGTTAGGATACAGGACCTGTGGACATGAAGGGCTGACTGTATGCTATAAACGACAGAAGAAAAATTAATGGATTCTAGTGCAAACACTTGACACTAACATTTCAGCAAGGCCTCCATTGGCTCTTGGATAGACAGTATCCACTTTGCTTTGAGCTAGTATCTCTGTGTTCCTTTCCTAAGAGATCTCGTTACTGCTATTCTCTTTCTGCTTTTTACTCTGCCCTTCCTTCCTTCTTTTCTATATTGCTGGCTGTTTCATTTTTAATATGGGTACATTGGGGGATGGTGTGGGGAGGATATAGGCTGCCAGAGGAAATAAAGTAACTCTGTGCCGCCTGGGTGCTAGGACACTACATTTGGCTGTTCTATGCCTCTGAACTGAAGATTTCCTAGACAAGCCCTTCTGGAAATGCAATATAATCGTGCTTTTAATTTTGCACCAAGGTACATACTTGGAGTTGTATACAGTTTGAGAAGTCAAGTTATAATATCCAGTAATTGGCTAACTTAGTCACCTGCTTAAAGGAAGAATAATAAAAGATTTTAGTATCTCAATCAATCAATGCACATTTTTATAATCCTATGGGACCTGGATTTCTTGGATGACCGACTGAATATTCCTTCCAAACAGAGGCCAGTTCAGACATGTTTCAGACTTAGAGATTTATTCCTAAGTTGCATGAGGTTTCTGCTGGTAACAAAACCAAAAGGGATATTTTCTTCAGTGGCAAAATAATTCAATAAAATTCAACATGTATATTCATATTAAGCCCCTAGCAAATTAGGAATAGGAAGGAACATTAACCAGATAAAAGACATACATAAAAACAGTTAAGCACACATCATATTAAATAGGACGACAGTAAAAAGGATTTTCTTTCAAATCAGGATGCCTGCTCCTACCATTCTACAATTCAATATTGTACTGGAGGTCTTAACTAGTTCACTGGACAAGAAGCCTATGTCCTTCTCTCGATTTTAAATAGACTTTAGGAGCTCCTAAAGTCTATTGAAAAAAAAAAAAAAGCCAAGGTGAACATACTCCTAAAAAAAAGGTGGAAGAATTGACTTTACCAAAAATGAAGGCTTTAAGAAAAAGCTATAGTAATGAAAACACGGTGGCACAGACACAGAGATAAACTGAAAGTGATAGAATTGAATGGAGAGGTCAGAAATAGAGCCTCACATAGTGGGAACTTGATCTGTGTCAGAGCTGTCACAGCAAATCAGTGGGGTGAAGGATGACCATTAAAGAAAATGATCATTTCCATACACAAGAATATACCCTGAAATCATGCTTCCTAATGTTTTTCACATGATGGCAAAAAAGCCTATTTCACAGATATTTATTTGGCACTCTGGTATAAGAGGGAGGAAATTTGAGGCCTCTAAGTGGAGCATGATGGAAAAAAAAAAACTCATTAGGATTTTTCTATATTATACATGTATTCATTTTAAGAAAGATAAAATATGAAGTAGCAGGTATGATATTAAGTATATAGAACAATTTTCCTAACCATTCCTAATAAAATGTTGTTTAAAGTTTCACTGAGGAACTTGAGCTTGCAGCTGCAAACTTTCATGTTTTATCTTTTAAATTACTGCCTGCAATTCTTCTCAAGACTTTTACTTTGATCTCTCAGACTTGTAACGGTCACCTTCAGTGAAAAATTTGTATAGACAGCCAAAAATGTTTAAATCTTCTAAAAATCATTCAAAAATTTGACCCTTTAAGTTAATACTTAAAGAAGCTCTTCCTCTCTCACATTGACAAATGCAAAGTTGAAACTTTTCGTCATAAAGTTGTGGGTTTAGAATCTAACCAATTTTTTTCAGATTCAGTCTTCCAAATGTTGAAGCTCTAATCTTCAGGATGCCCGTGTATTGTTAGAACACTCATCACCTGTTCTTATGCATCTATGGAGCATACAAACACCCAGCTTTCTAGTGACTTTTCTTGAGATTGGTTAAGGTGTTCTAAACCAATAGGGAATCTTGGATGTGCTCACACCTTACACGAGTAAAAACTCAGACTGAGAAACAGAAGGCATTTTGATAAAAGGAAATCAAAGATAGGGTCCTACTCTATAGTTTGGCACATCGGTCACTTAAAGAAGCACCCTGGGTGGGGTCCTACTCTGTAGTTCAGTGAGTCAGGCATTTGACAGGCCAGCCTCTCTATTGTTCAGCTGCCAGTGCTGGCATGTAGGGAGAGAGAGGCTAAGGTGATGGCTCCACCCCGTCTACATGACTCAGCAGTATCGCCTTGCTTCCATGGCTGCCTGGCTTTCCTCCACAGGCATTTTGCACAATAATCTCCTCCCTCATATCCCCTTGATCCATCTCTCAGCAGTCAACAGCAGCCCTCGCCCTGGGATTGCTGCACGATCCCTAAATTCCAGCTCCTAGCTGCTGTGCCTTCTAGGAGACCTGCATCCCTGTCTAGGGCATGTATGGCTGTGGCAAGGACTTCTGATTCTCATTCCATTTAGGCTGCCACAGATCAGTTGTTTTAATCCCAGCCTTAAATGTTTTCTCCTCTGACTCAGATAATTGCCCCGATGTGGGGATCAGACCCCTACTTCAGTTCCCCCACCTGCTGAGGGCAAGTCCAGTCCTACTAACACTCCTGTTTCCCGCCCTAGTTCCTTCATCCTTCGAGTTTTGCGTGGGTCTATATTATTATTTTTCTCTGATCAGGTACTCCTGTCCATTCTCAGCTGGTGTTCTGCATGCACTTCTGTTTTTAAAGATATATTCCTTATGTATCCATGAAGAAAGATGTACTCCATGTCCACCTACCCCTCTGCCATCTTGTTCTCGAAATCAAAGAATTAGACAAGTTCTGACATGGTAGGGACCTCAGAGCTCATTTTACTGATGAAATAAACAAAGCTAACAAGAGGTACAGAGCCTTGTTCAAGGTCTCATAGTTGGCTGTGGAAGAGCCAGATATCAGGATCAGGAAGGTAGTCTAAGATTCCAAGTTCAGAGCTCTAAGGAAGGGCAGGTGAAGTGGCTGTGATATTGCTTTCTTGTCCCTAGCGAAATTTAAGGCCAGTACAATACCAATCATCTCATCTTCTGCCTAGAGTTTCTGCACCATCCCACGCCACCCGCAGAGCAGGCTGAATCAATTGGATCCTCTTTGTTTCCACAGCACTGTGTTCTAGCTTCCACTGAATTACTTACCTTGTTGTAACACGGTTAATTTGGCTCACATCTTCTGAGCTAGCTATGGAGTCAAGCATTACAAGTTATTCATGTCTGTCTTCCCAGAGTCAAGCACAGTGCCTGGTAAAATAAGCATTGAGCACATGATTATTGGAAAGATGAAATAATGACAATTTTCTTTGGCCTTTAAAATCTTAGCTGAGGCTAATTAGTGTTATTCCAATTCTATGTGGATAAAATCTATACAAATCATTTCCCACTTTCAACTGCTTTCCCTCTGTTCCTTGCCCACCTGTGGAGGAGACAGGCACAACACCTCAAGGATACCACCTGGTAGGAACTTCTGGTTCTCAAAGGAAAGGGGCTAAAATGGACCCTGCTGGGCGTGTTTCCCAAGACCCACCCCTTGCAATTTCTCTCTGGGTTTCCAAAGGGTGGGAGGAAAGGGCTGTTTTCTCTTCTAAGAGCGGGACATTCCACCTGGGGCTCAGGAGCAACGTGACATCCTGTTGTGTGTGTGCCGCAGGAGGCCCCAGGGTTTTTATAGCTCAGAATAATCCGTAGGGAACTATTAAAGCCACAAGGGAAGGAACCAGCAGGGATCACCCCTTCAGAGAGGAAGAGGAGTTTGCTAACAAATAGCAGAAAAATGATTCATCATTTAAGGGCAGTTGAGTCTGGGAATGTGATGAAAAGTTGAGATGCCTAAAGGTTGAAGGAGAATTTTTAAAAAATCTTAGGTACTTCCTTAGGAACACTTTCTTACCCAGGCCTGAAATCCTCACAGGATAAGAGTTCCCTTTGCCTCTCTGAAGCCATCCATCACCTACTGCCCCAGCCAGTGCTCCTTCCACTGTAGCCACACTGGCCTTGCTGGCCCCAAAGTTCCCCAGACTCCCACAACAGATGTTCTTTGTACTTCCTCTAAGACAGAGGAGTTCCTTCCCCAAGATATTTGCAGGTTTTTCACGCCCTTACTTCTCTGAGGCCTTTGCTCAAATATAATTCCAGGATATGCCTTCCTTAATGTTATGGGAAATAGCCTCTCTCCATCACTCTCCACCTAACCTTAGAGAGTTTCACTAACATGAAACTACTGTCTCCTCACTAGAATGGAAGTTCCAAGAAAATAAGGAATGTTGTTTATAATATTGATGCTGGATCCTAGCACCTCATATACTGCCCAGCACATACCAGTACTCAGTAAATATTTATTGAAGGAATGAATGAATAAGATATATACACTTGAGCCTGACTTTCTGCTTCAGCCTTTGTGACCTGAGACTCATTAGTGCTAAGTAATCATGAGTCTGATAGAAGACTTGTCCTAAGGGATTCTGAAGGTCTTCCCTGGTGGCTCAGCGGTAAAGAATCCATCTGTCAATGTAGGAGACGCAGGTTTGATCCCTAGATTGGGGAAATCCCCTGGAGAAGGCAATGGCAATTTACTCCAGTATCCTTGCTGGGAAATCCCATGGACAGAGGAGCCTGGTGGGCTAAAGTCCATGGGGTAGCAAAGAGTTGGACACGACTGAGTGATTAAACAACAAGGGATTCTGTAGGAGAATCTCCTCTACAATCACTTAAATTTCCTGCTGTAAACTGAGATGTGTATGTTTTCCTTCTAAGCAAGAGTATGCAAGACTGTGGGCAATTCAGGCATGGTGGAAGGGACTGTGGCCTGGGAATACAGGTGATATTCTGGGTAATATTCTTGTGGATACCTGGGCCTTTAACCTCTCCAAACCACAGTTCCTCATCTGTCACATGGAGATGGAGTAACAGTCTCACAAAATTGGACGTCAGGCTTGACACAGAACAAAGAATCAATAGATAGCAAGTTTATTGTTTGGAAAAGGAGACCAGAAATGGAAAGCATAGAAAGGGAGGGTTAATGCAGATGTGCTGGGACTGGAAGTGTTTTGCTGGGAGTAGGGTCAATAAGGTCAATAGATAAAACACACTGTTTCTATGCAGCAGCAACAAGTAAACTGAAATTGAACTTAATAAAACAATTCCATTTAAGTATCATCAAAAGGAATAAGCTATTTAAGAATAATTTAACAAACTAGTGTACAGTTTACATTGTCAAAGCTACATAAAATTGTTGAAACAAATTAAAGATTTAAATAAATGGAAAGATGTCTCCTGGTTGTGGTTTGGAAGACTTAATATTAATTTGCTCTCCAAATTGATTGACACCTTCAGTGCAATCCCTATTAAAATCCCTGTCTGAGTCTCCAGATCCTGTTGAGGATGGGAGAGCACATCCCCGTTAAACTTGAGATCACTGCAGGTCAGTGTGGCCAGTTTTTCTAAGAGAGAAGCCAAGAAAAACTTCAGCATAAAAGACCTTCTTAAAGTGGACTGATTGGAAAATAGTTAAGGCTGTTCTCAAAAGCAGGGTTTTATTGTTTTCTAACTAATAGATTTCCCCTTCTACCCCCACCGAATTGTATCAGTTTGAGCCTTTAGAGCCCTTGCTGCCCAACACAAGGGTACTTTGAGCCTGGTGCCTTCTGGATGCCCCCGACTCCCATTTGACTGAAGCAAACTCAAGTATCCCCAGGAGAGCCTTGTACCAAAAACAGGGTGGTTTGGGAGTTACAGGACCTGGGTTAAAATTCCTATATATGCAATCTTGGCCAACTCAGCCTCCTTGATCCTATTTTCTTCTTTTATAAGAAAGGCTCATTCAGTGGTACACTGGTAAATGCTTAACAATTCACTCTCCATTTGCCAATTTCTGTGGTGTAAGTATTCTCAGCGTGGCCAATTTCCAGCCACCAGTGGGTTGGGAATAGACATACACAATTAGTTCTCATGAGCTGGCAATAGCTGGCTCCAGCAACACCTCTTGATACTCAGCTTACAGGGTTGTTATGATGATTAAATGCGAAATGTATGAAAAATAATTAGTGTCGTGCTCTAGTAGAGCATCAGTAAATAAAACACCTATTGGACGAGGTGCCAAAAAAGATATTTATTTTAGGCCCACTTGGTGGGGGGTGAAGTTTAGGCCAGTTAACTGACAAAAAGATGGTGGAGTGGGGAAGAAAAACAGGAAAAAGAGAATGAAACTGAGCTCCTATCTCAATATGTGTGCATAGGAGGGCAGCTTCCTGAAAGAAGTCCCATGATTTCTGGAGCCTGGTGGGCACCCAACAGATGGGTTATCTACGGCAGTGTTTCTCAAACTATCATGCATCAGAATTTTCTGGAGGACTTGTTAAAACAGATTGCTGGCTGCCAGCCCAGAGTTTCTGATCCCGTAGGTATTGGGTAGGACTAAGAATCTGCATATCTAACAAGTTCCCAGGTGATGCCAATGTCCCCGTTTGGGGCTCACACTTGGAGAACACCTGAGTTATGGCAATGCCAGCCCGAAGAGCTAGAGATGGAGTTTTCTCTGTCTCGGCAGGTTCCTCTGGCTCTCATTCTACAGGCTTCAGGACTAATCCTCTTCTTGCCATTCTTTGCTGCTGGGCCAAAAATGATCGATTACATATGGCAGGAAGTGAAATGCGTGCAGTGATCTCTGAAGGTAAGACAAGATGACTTATGTGTGTTCATTTATTATTTTTCTTGAACATTGATTGTAAATCTGCTTCAGAGGGCAGTTGCAGCCACAGTGACATTGTTTTCTTTGCCATAAACAACTTTCTTCCCATGTTTCACTGGGAAACCACAGGTTGAGGAATAGAATTGGGAGAGAATGGATCGTCTCAGAGTGTGAGGGCCAGTGAATGATCAGACCCTAGGTCTGTACTACCCACAACTAGCCACATGTGGCTATTTAAATGTAACTAAAAGCAGATAAAATCCAAAACTCAATTCCTCAGTTGTACTACTTTTTAAATCCTCAGTATCCACATGTGGCTAATGGCTATCACACAGGACAGCTCAGATGTAGAACCTTCCCATCACGGCAGGAAGTTCTATGAGATAGTGCTGGTCCAGAGAACTAATGAAGAGGAGGTGGAGAAGGCATTGAGAAGGAAGGAAGCAGTGATATACCTCAAGAAGTGAGTTTCTGCCCCATCAACCAGGCTGGGAAGACTTTGGAGGATATTTAACTACTCTGTAGTCAATTTGTATAAACTGCAGTGTTTTCAATTCAATGTCCAAAAGCGAAAGTAGTCTGCAGGTGTCCCTGCCCTTGTCCAGCTAAGTCATTTTGCAATTAGGGCTTGAAAAGCATAACTGGCTCTTGGACTGAATGATTTGACTGCTTTTCTAGTCAACCTGTTGTTTCTCATACAGTTTCTTAGTCCTTGAACTCAATGTCATGGCCTTTCTGGGAAGAAGGGTGTCCCAGGAAAAGTAGGTGGGTCCCCTTAGACGGAGGCTATCACCTATTCAGGTTGCTTGCCCATCAGCTCGGTGTGGCTGCATGGTGGAGCAGGGCCTCTGGTGTATTCCCACTGAGTCACCAGGACTTTGCTATGCGGATGGGAAGGCCAGCCTCCTAGGGGACCTAGCTGAGCCTCAGGATCTCATTTGGGGTAGGAGAATAAAGCCTTGGGTACACTTGAGATTAAACGAGTTAGCGTGGCCATTTTTCTCCAGGAAAGAGAGGATCCAAGAAAACCTTGAACATTTAATACTTTTAAATACTTTAAACTGTCTCAAATGACACAGCCAACTCATGGAGTCAATTTACTTTTCTCCCACACCTTCTAACACTGATTCTGCCTCCAAAATCCCATGCCTTTTTGAAATTAACAATGTTGTGTTAGTTTCAGGTGTGAGCAAAGTGATTCAGTTACACATATATATGTATTATTTTAAAAATTCTTTTCCCATTTAAGAAAATTTCCCCATCTATTACAGAATTTTGATCAGATTTCCCTGTGCTATGCCATGTCTTTTTCTCTGGAGGTTTAGATGAATTCTAAATTTACATATAACTTTTCTCATTTGACTCTCCAAGATCTTCTGTTTCTGATGCTCCATTGCAGCAATTTCCTCCTCAAAAAATCATTTCCGTCTCTAGGTTAGGAATAGGGTTTCCAGCTTCTAGAGATATGAGGAGTTTAAATGAAAGTGTATCCAAAGGAGGCCTCAGATTTGGATGAAAGCAGCTGAAGAAGGGAAGGGAGGAGGAGGAACCCAGACTAATTCTTTGCTGAAGTAAAAGGATCATGTAGGAGAGTCAAGGTTTTAAAGTGTTTAGTGACATGGGGCAAAGAGCAATCATTCCTTATCTGCACACAATGAATCTTTCTTTCTATAGCTTTCCCTATATGATCTTGTTTTGATCCCTTCTACACTCCTGTTTAGTAGTAAGTGCAATTTATCCCTGCTGCTGCTGCTGCTGCTGCTAAGCCGCTTCAGTCGTGTCTGACTCTGTGCGACCCCGCAGACCACATCCCACCAGGCTCCACCGTCCCTGGGACTCTCCAGGCAAGAACACTGGAGTGGGTTGCCATTTCCTTCTCCAATGTATGAAAGTGAAAAGTGAAGTTGCTCAGTCGTGTCCAACTCTCCGCGACCCCATGGACTCCAGCCCACCAGGCTCCTCCGTCCATGGGATTTTCCAGGCAAGAGTACTGGAGTGGGGTGCCATCACTTTCTCCAGCAAGTTAGCCCTATTTCATAGCAAAGGAACATCGCTCAAAGAATAACAGTTCTAAGAGTAAGAATCTCACTGCACCCCCGGGGCCAATTAATTCAGAATTTCTGGTGATAGGGCCATCAGTTTTTCAAGCTTCCCAAGTGATTCCAATATACAGCCAAACAAAACAACCCACATCTTTAAAACACTGCATCTTAATATGTAATATGCAGAGGAATCATCTGGGGAACCTTGTTTGCAGGCCTGAGACTCTGCATTTCTAAAGCTCTTTCAGGAAACATATCTGGTCTGAGGCCCACATTGGGAGTGTGCCTGGCTTCAGAGTCATTTTGGGGGGAGAAATTAAATTCTTGGGCAGTCTTCAGTGAATTCGTATGTAAATATGTGTGTGGAGGGGATAGTCTGCGGGGAGGAAGCATCAGGATAATCACAGGGTCCTTCTAAAGATTCTGTGTTGTCCACAACAAGAAAGCACAGCATGTTCTAGTTATGCTTTTGTTTTTTCAGTCACCCAGTCATGCCCGACTCTGCTAGAATCTCCTATAAAAAAGAAAAATCCTCTTCGTAAATGCCTTGGAAGATAACTGGTACACCTCTAGTGATGGCTGGCCTCCGCTCTCAAAGACAGGTGAAAGCTGGTGACGAAATGAGGGTAAGCACTAGTTATATCCATTCCACCTGTAACCTGCTTTGATCAATCAAGGCTTTTTTAATTGTTGCCACAGAAAATTCGACAAGGCCTCCAAGTAGCAAGTAGCCTGATAGTAAGCTGCTTGCCCGAGGTGTTTTCCAGAAACTTGCGTCAGCTGAACTGATTAAGACAGGATGGGACCGCTGATCCTTCAACCAGGCATGCGCAAGGGTTCACTTGATGGGCTGAAAGTGCGGAGGGTTTTGCTTAGTTAGGCCTGCGCAGAAAGATGACCATGATTGCCGCACCTTTTCCCCATCGCTGCTCCCCACGCTGGTGATGCCTACGCTCTCTGATTCTTTGTTCATTGTGTCAGATATGCCAAGCCTCTGTCTTCTTGGGGGCAGATTTGAGACTTGTTCTCCAGTTTCCTTGCTTGGCTGCCTTGCCATCAAGCCCCCTTTGTTGCAGAGCTCTGTGTCTCCATGTTTTGGCTTGCTGTGCAAAACAAACCTGGGTTGGTGATAGGTTTAGCGAGGGCAAGTCTAGGAGGGAAGTTCATAGGGACCTTTCACCCATGGCTCCTCGCTCCTTGCCGGTACCAAGAGTCTGTGAATGAGTTGGAGGAGCTGCCTCGTCCATGAGTTCTGGAACCATCCCTGGCTTTCTCGGTGACTTCCTGTGGATCTTCAGTGCTTAGTTTCGTCCTGCGGCAGAGAAACGGTTTCTGGCTGCGCGTTTGGAAGCGTCCTTCGTGTGAGTAACTCATTAAAGAATAGCACCTGTTTCTAAAATGTCTGCAATTCTGACTAGATAGTAGGTTGGTGGCCCAACTGGGTGAAAAGTTTGTTTCTGTCTGGATTTTGGCAGATAGCATAAAAGATTACAGCTGCTGAGCTACTTATTACCTGGGTTAAAGGTCTGGGGCTCTGCTTTTTGGTTTTCAGATTGTTTTTATGTGTCAGTTTGTGTCTGCTTGAATTGTTAAGAACCGGCTATTGGGGAATAAATAACCTTGGCTGGGCCCACTAGAAAGCTTTCATTGCCAAGATATCTGGAAGCAGAGCCCCTGCAAGGAGGGAAATGTCCATTCAGTTTCCTCTTGCAGTCCTCTCTGCAGCATTCTCCAAAACTGGAATGTTCAGTTATAAATCTGGGGCAAAGAGAAAGATGGTATTTCTGGTAACACTGCATGGCCACAATAACTTTTGGCTTCCAGAGCAAAACGGTCTGAAAATGGGCCCTTAAATTACAATACAATTTTACAACTAGATGTATTTTGTAAATGGGGAGAAAAATGGGATGAAATACTTAGGTACAGTCTTGTATGTTGCATCAAAATAAATGTGTGCAAGAAAATAAGGTTATGATCCAACAGGAAGGAAAGGCAAATCTATTTTTCTTGAGTCTAATGAAAAGAAAGATGACTTGCTTGTTAGTTCAGCTGAACACTCAGAAGGCCTCCTCCCACCTTACATGATGCTACTTTGCTGCCAGAGCCTGAACCTCAGGCTCAGTATCCCCCACTCCCACCCTAGTCTCTGAAGAGGGAGAAAGAGTGCTCTTGTCCCCTCATACCTGCTCGGGAGCTACCCAAACTCAGGTGGGGAGGTATCCATTAAGTCAGCATGAATGCTGAGACTGAGCAGCTGATGGTATTGACCTGGGTCCACTCCCCCTTTTCAGCTTTAGATTTATTTCATTGGAAGAACATGTCAAGAGATGACCCAAAGAGAATGGAAAACATTTTTTTCATCGATTTTTTTTTGCAAACCACAACCCAACCTAGGCAAATGTTCAAACTGTATTAAATAACCTCCTCCTCAATTCAGAAGATTGTATAACGATGCTAGATAAAGCCAGGACCAAGACAGGATGGCTTCATAAAGAAACTCCTGGCAAACCATATTGGTTGCTGCAAGAGTAGCTATGTTAACAGATCCTAATAAAGCACAGGAGGTAAAACAGAAACCAAATTAGGATCTTTCAGAATTTCTAGAAAAGTCTTTAAATCCTATAGGTAATATACAGATCTAGACCCTGAAGCCCAGATAATTTATTTTTGTCTTTTACATTATGGTTTATTACAAGATACTTAATATAGTTCCTTATGCTGTATAGTAGGACCATGTTGTATATCCATTCTATACATAATAGTTTTTGCACCTTCTGGTCCCAAACTCCCAATCTGACCTCCCATCCTCCTCTCCTTGGCAACTAGACAATTTCAATATGGTTAATGACTTTTGTTCACCAGAGAGGCCCCCGTACACAGAAGAAACTGCAAAAGGTGGAGGGGTTTTAGGACTGCCTGTGTCTCTTTTACCGACTAGGTTCTTGGCCTCCTTAATCAGTGTAAACTGATAAGAGGCCAGAGAAGAAATTGAGACAAGACTTCAGGACTCCTGCTGCAGCTCCAGGGAGTAAACAAGTAACAGGTTCCTTCACTTGCTCCTCAAGAAGAGGCACGAGAAGGCAGTGGCACCCCACTCCAGTACTCTTGCCTGGAGAATCCCATGGACGGAGGAGCCTGGTGGGCTGCAGTCCATGGGGTCGCTAAGAGTCGGACACAACTGAACGACTTCACTTTCATTTTTCACTTTCATGTATTGGAGAAGGAAATGGCCACCCACTCCAGTGTTCTTGCCTGAGAATCCCAGGGATGGGGGAGCCTGGTGGGCTGCCGTCTCTGGGGTCGCACAGAGTCGGACACGAGTGAAGCGACTTAACAGCAGCAGCAGCAAGAAGAAGCAAGCTGGTTCTTTATATGGGATGAGGGTAGGGGTGTGCCCAGGGTTCGGGTTGGAGGGGTGGCTTGGGTGGTTTGCTCATGCCTTTGGTGGTGGTGTGTGCAAGCGGCATTTGCTGTACCCTGCTTTTGTTCCTGGTTCTTCAGAAGAGGCATTTGGATTTTTTTGGTCTTTTTATGTCATGTTGCCTATAATTTGCTCCAATTGAAATTATTTTTAGTCCCTTATAGTTTCTCTCTATTCTTTTTTTGCTGGAGGAGACATTTGTCCATATGTCAGTACAGCAGCAAAGGGTCCCGGGTTTCAGCCTGTCTCATCTGTTTGTTGAAACTGCCTTCCAAGTTTTTAAGGGCAGCCATCAGTTTCAGGAGCAAAAGAAAAAAATAGGCTACTCTGTTTGCAGCTGTCTTAACACAGGGTAGAGCCAGATCCCATTAGGGACCCCCACAAGGGACTCGGTAAAAGTAGGAGGCCCCAAGCCCCTCACTTCCACTGGAACGGGGTGCCCATAGGGGCAGTGCATATTCCAAACTGAAGGAACCCTGGGAAAGAGACTGTCCCATCCTAAATAAGATTCTTGAAGGTAGACAACAGGTAGTACGCCGGTTGTTTAGTCAGTCAGTCATGTCTGACTCATTGCGACCCCGGGGACTGTAGCCCTCGAAGCCCCTCTGTCCACGGGATTCTCCAGGCAAGAATACTAGAGAGTGGACTGCCATGCCCTCCTCCAGGGGATCTTCCTGACCCAGGGATTGAACCCTTGTCTCCTGCATGGAAGGCAGATTCTTTTACCACTGAGCCACTGGGAAAGCCATCAGACACCCACATAAATGAGAGTGACCAGGAATGACAGCAGGGTCCAGAGGTTCCTTTAAATCCCATAGACTATATCAGTATCTCTCATATGGCCCTCTAGGTGACTATGATAGTAGAAAATCAATTTTTGCACTTTCCAATCCATTGGGGGACCACTTATTTGGTTTTATCAGTAAATACCCAGGGTTCTATATCTCTGTGACTGTTAGTAACCGGAGTATCCAGATAAATCTTGCAAAAGCCCTTTTTCCAGCTGCTAGACCATCAAAGGGGGAGACCCATCTGAAACCTTGCTTTCTATACATGCCTGAATGCCCCATTCCCTTTCTGGGATGAGATTTACTAACTAAATGCCAAGTTAACATTTGCACCTGGATGAATGGACATCAAAGTACCACCAGAGCAGGCTTATGCATTGTGGACTCTCTTGTTCCAGCCAGAAAGAAAACAGTTAGCAACCACTCTCAAAGAGATACTACAGAAGATAAGTCTAGTATTGTAAAGTAAAATAAAAAATAAAGATAAGTCCAGGGAGATCAATGAGGCTCTGTCTGTGCAAGTTACACTTAACTCTGGGGTAAAAATTCCAAACTTGAAGGAGCAGGCAAAGCTTGGAGTTTAACCCCTGCTAACCAGCTTCCTTGAATATGTTTTAATATGTCCCTGCTGGTCACCTTGCAATACAGTACTCCAGTCCAGAAACCAGGCACAAATGAATATTAGTTTCTGCAGGACTCAAGACCAAATAATCAAATTCTAGAAGATTTCATCCAGTAGTCCCTAAACCATGCACTCTGCTCACTACCCTCTTCAGAGATTTTTGTTGGTTTTTCATATTGGATTTGAAGGAAATCCCCCATTCCCTTTTTTGGATATATTCTTCAGTTTTGAATCTCAGGAGTTGTTTGCTTTTGAATGGAAAGGTCTAGATACAAAAGGTAAACAGTACTGCGGGGACTTAAGAATTCTGCTTCAATTCCTGGGTCAGGAGAAGGGATAGCTACCCACTCCAGTATTCTTGAACTTTCCTGGTGGCTCAGCTGGTAAAGAATCCACCTGCAATGTGGGAGACCTGGGTTCGAACCCTGGGTTGGGAAACCCCCCGGAAAAGGGAAAGGCTACCCACTCCAGTATTCTGGCCTAGAGAATTCCATGGACTGTATAGATCATGGGTTTGCAAAGAGTCGGACACAACTGAGCAACTTTCAATTTAACGCTCTATGAATTCCTCAACAATATTTGGAGAAATCCTGGCAAGAGATTTGAGGGACACTTAATGAGGGAGCCCTGCTCCAGTATGTGGATGATATTCTGATTGCTGGTAAGACAAGGACACCTCAGACCAAAACACAGGGTGTTGTTTTCCTTTTTTTTTTTTTTTAGTTTTTTGCATGTTCGTTTAATTGGCATGATTGTTCCACAATGTTGTGTTTCTGCTGTATACCACAGGTGTATGTATACAGATATACAGATGAATCAGATGTATGTACACATATATCCCCTCCCTCTGGAGCCTCCCTCCCTGACCCCCCATCCTACCCCTCTAGGTCATCACAGAGCACCGAGCAGCTTCCCACTAGCTATTTTAGCTGACTCATTGGAAAAGGCTCTGATGCTGGGAGGGATTGGGGGCAGGAGGGGAAGGGGATGACCGAGGATGAGATGGCAGGATGGCATCACGGACTCGATGGACGTGAGTTTGGGTAAACTCCGGGAGTTGGAGATGGACAGGGAGGCCTGGCATGCTGCGATTCATGGCTTTGCAAAGAGTGGGACATGACTGACTGAACTGAACTGGCTGACAACTACTTGGGCAAACTTTGGGAGATGATGAGGGCAGGAGGGCCTGGCGTGCTGCATCCAAGGGTTGCAGAGTCACACGCGATTCAGTCGACTGAGCGCCTGAGCAACAACAGAGTGTATAGTTGTCAACGCTACTCTCGCAGTTCATCCTGTCTTTTCCCAGAGTACAGTTTTGACTTTGAGCTTTTTGGTTTAATGAGGCCATAAGGTGCTAAAGAAAAAGGTACAGATTCCTCAGCCCTCTAAAAGTATTTGGGTTTTGAACTGATGGAAGAAATTTTGATGTACTGAGGTATTGGAAAGTCATTCTGGTTTAGACATGATTTAACTTGAATTTTATGCTAAGTAAAACAGTCTGTGTCCTAGCAAACATACGTTGTACATCTGCGTTTCTTATTTTTATTTAAATTTTAACTACTTTTTAAAGTTTAGTTTTATAATATTTAAGTTTTGAACTGATGGAAGACATTTTGACATATTGAGGTATGGGAAAGCCATTCCAGTTTACACATGATTTAACTTGAATTTTATGCTAAGTAAAACAGTCTGTTTGTGTCCTAGCAAACATACGTTGTACATCTGCATTTCTTATTTTTATTTAAATTTTAACTTTTTTAGAGTTATAGTTTTACAATATTTAAGTTTTAGGTTCACAGTATAGTGATTCACAATTTTTTTAAGTTAAGTTTAAGCTATATTGACTCTGTTCCCTGTGTTGAACAATATATCCTTGTAGATTATTTTAGAAACAGTAGTTGGTACCTCTTAACCCTCTCCTCACTGGTAACCACTGGTTTTTTCTCTGTGTCTGTGAGTTGGCTGGTTTTCTGTTACCATGTTTGTTGTATTTTTAGATTTCACATCAAAGTGATATCATATAGTCTCTGTGTGACTTATTTCACTTAGCATGATACCTCCAAGTTCGTCCACATTGTTGCAAATACCATGATTTCTATTTTACAACTAAGTGATATTCCATTGTGTCATATATATATATATATTATAGAACCTAGAACCTATCACTCAGTCGTGTCCGACTCTTTGTGACTCCCTGAACTGTAGCCTAACAGGCTCCTGTGTCCGTGGGATTTTCCAGGCAAGTGTAATGGAGTGGGTTGCCATTTCTTTCTCCAATATATATTACACACACACACACAC
>SJYX01013616.1:257149-272334 GCA_006410675.1 Oreotragus oreotragus
ACACCCACCCAGCCACACCCCACACACCCCCCCCACACACACATACACCTTTATCCATTCATCTGTTGATAGACACAGGTTGCTTCCATACCTTGGCATTATATAAAATGCTACTATGAACATTGGTGCATGTATCTTTTTCAATTAGTGTTGGGTTTGTTTTTTTTTTAATCCATATCCATACAGTTTTCCACAGTGGCTACAACAATTCACTACATTTCCACCAACAGAATATCCAGATCCTTACCAACATTTATTATTTTTATTCTTTTTGATGAAAGCCACTCTGAAAGCTATGTGGTGATACCCCGTTGTGCTTTTGATTTGCATTTCTCTGATGATTAGCTGTGTTGAGCATCTTTTCATGTGCCTGAAAAGATGGCACATGGCCATCTGCATTTCCTCTTTGGAGAAATGTCTATTCAGGTCCTCTGTCCATTTTTTGGTACATTTTTCTTTGGAAGTATGGTTGGTATACAGTACTGTTTCAGGTGTACAGTGAAGTGATTCAGTTACACTTACATATGTATTTTACAGATTCCATTATAGGTTATTACAAGATAGTGAATATAGTTCCTTATACTATACAGTAAATCCTTGTTGTTCATCTCTCATATATGATAAGGTATTTCTTTTAATCCCATACTCCTAGTTTATTCCTCCCCCTCTCCCTTTAGGTAACCATAACATTTTCTGTGAGTCTGTTTCTGTTTCTTAAGTACTGCAAGTTTATTTGTATGTTTTAGATTCTACGTATAAGTGACATCATATCATATATATCTTCCTCTGACTTCACTTAGTATGAAGTCTTAGCATGAACCTCTAGGTCCATCCACCTAGCTTCAAATGGCAATATTTCATTTTTATGGCTGAAAAATAGTCCATTTTGTTTGTGTATATATATATATAACATATCTTCTTTACCCACTCATTGGTTGATGAACACTCAGTTTATTTTTATGTCTTGGCTATTGTAAATAATGCTGCTATGAACATTGGGATGCATGTATCTTTTAGTTTTTATATTTTCTCATAAATGCCCAGGAGTAGGATTGCTGGATCATAACTCTGGGTTTTTTTGGTGATTGTTCTTTTTTTAAATTTTTAATCCTTCAGGATTAAAAGCATTGTAACTGTTATGGTCAACAGATTATTCTCCAATTGTGTAGGGGGTGAAAAAGCTTACCCAGCAGCACCCACACAAAAGCACCCAACAGCACCCTCATCAGTGCTCCAAGTGGTCCACAAAGGTTGTGAAGTTAAAATAGATTTCCCAACAGCTGAAGAGAGAATTCCCTTGTTTTCTCAAGTTCTAAATCTAAATAATAGTTTACTCCTCAGGAGCAATTCCCTCTTATCTTGTCAACCGTTGGTATAGAGAGCACAGCAGTTTGGAATCCAATAGTAGTCATCCTTTTGTGCAGAGTTCGTCCCTTAAGAATGTCTCATTCATAANAAGAGAGAATTCCCTTGTTTTCTCAAGTTCTAAATCTAAATAATAGTTTACTCCTCAGGAGCAATTCCCTCTTATCTTGTCAACCGTTGGTATAGAGAGCACAGCAGTTTGGAATCCAATAGTAGTCATCCTTTTGTGCAGAGTTCGTCCCTTAAGAATGTCTCATTCATAAAACATTACTAAGGGCCTGTCATTCACTAAAGGGGCTTCCTGGGTGGCTCAGTGGTAAAGAATCCTCCTGCCAATGTAGGAAACTTGGATTCGATCCCTGGGTTGGAGAGATCCCCTGGAGGAGAAAATGGCAACCCACTCCAGTATTCTTGCCTGAAAAACCCCACAGACAAGCAGGAGTCTGGAGGGCTACAGAGTCGGGGGTCCCAAAGAATCAGACATGACATAGTGACCGAGCATAAGCACTCTTCATTAAGCCTAATGTATAAAACAACAGACTGGTTCCAAATAGGAAAAGGAGTCCGTCAAAGATAAATCTTGCAAAAGCCCTTTTTCCAGCTGCTAGACCATCAAAGGGGGAGACCCATCTGAAACCTTGCTTTCTATACATGCCTGAATGCCCCATTCCCTTTCTGGGATGAGATTTACTAACTAAATGCCAAGTTAACATTTGCACCTGGATGAATGGACATCAAAGTACCACCAGAGCAGGCTTATGCATTGTGGACTCTCTTGTTCCAGCCAGAAAGAAAACAGTTAGCAACCACTCTCAAAGAGATACTACAGAAGATAAGTCTAGTATTGTAAAGTAAAATAAAAAATAAAGATAAGTCCAGGGAGATCAATGAGGCTCTGTCTGTGCAAGTTACACTTAACTCTGGGGTAAAAATTCCAAACTTGAAGGAGCAGGCAAAGCTTGGAGTTTAACCCCTGCTAACCAGCTTCCTTGAATATGTTTTAATATGTCCCTGCTGGTCACCTTGCAATACAGTACTCCAGTCCAGAAACCAGGCACAAATGAATATTAGTTTCTGCAGGACTCAAGACCAAATAATCAAATTCTAGAAGATTTCATCCAGTAGTCCCTAAACCATGCACTCTGCTCACTACCCTCTTCAGAGATTTTTGTTGGTTTTTCATATTGGATTTGAAGGAAATCCCCCATTCCCTTTTTTGGATATATTCTTCAGTTTTGAATCTCAGGAGTTGTTTGCTTTTGAATGGAAAGGTCTAGATACAAAAGGTAAACAGTACTGCGGGGACTTAAGAATTCTGCTTCAATTCCTGGGTCAGGAGAAGGGATAGCTACCCACTCCAGTATTCTTGAACTTTCCTGGTGGCTCAGCTGGTAAAGAATCCACCTGCAATGTGGGAGACCTGGGTTCGAACCCTGGGTTGGGAAACCCCCCGGAAAAGGGAAAGGCTACCCACTCCAGTATTCTGGCCTAGAGAATTCCATGGACTGTATAGATCATGGGTTTGCAAAGAGTCGGACACAACTGAGCAACTTTCAATTTAACGCTCTATGAATTCCTCAACAATATTTGGAGAAATCCTGGCAAGAGATTTGAGGGACACTTAATGAGGGAGCCCTGCTCCAGTATGTGGATGATATTCTGATTGCTGGTAAGACAAGGACACCTCAGACCAAAACACAGGGTGTTGTTTTCCTTTTTTTTTTTTTTTAGTTTTTTGCATGTTCGTTTAATTGGCATGATTGTTCCACAATGTTGTGTTTCTGCTGTATACCACAGGTGTATGTATACAGATATACAGATGAATCAGATGTATGTACACATATATCCCCTCCCTCTGGAGCCTCCCTCCCTGACCCCCCATCCTACCCCTCTAGGTCATCACAGAGCACCGAGCAGCTTCCCACTAGCTATTTTAGCTGACTCATTGGAAAAGGCTCTGATGCTGGGAGGGATTGGGGGCAGGAGGGGAAGGGGATGACCGAGGATGAGATGGCAGGATGGCATCACGGACTCGATGGACGTGAGTTTGGGTAAACTCCGGGAGTTGGAGATGGACAGGGAGGCCTGGCATGCTGCGATTCATGGCTTTGCAAAGAGTGGGACATGACTGACTGAACTGAACTGGCTGACAACTACTTGGGCAAACTTTGGGAGATGATGAGGGCAGGAGGGCCTGGCGTGCTGCATCCAAGGGTTGCAGAGTCACACGCGATTCAGTCGACTGAGCGCCTGAGCAACAACAGAGTGTATAGTTGTCAACGCTACTCTCGCAGTTCATCCTGTCTTTTCCCAGAGTACAGTTTTGACTTTGAGCTTTTTGGTTTAATGAGGCCATAAGGTGCTAAAGAAAAAGGTACAGATTCCTCAGCCCTCTAAAAGTATTTGGGTTTTGAACTGATGGAAGAAATTTTGATGTACTGAGGTATTGGAAAGTCATTCTGGTTTAGACATGATTTAACTTGAATTTTATGCTAAGTAAAACAGTCTGTGTCCTAGCAAACATACGTTGTACATCTGCGTTTCTTATTTTTATTTAAATTTTAACTACTTTTTAAAGTTTAGTTTTATAATATTTAAGTTTTGAACTGATGGAAGACATTTTGACATATTGAGGTATGGGAAAGCCATTCCAGTTTACACATGATTTAACTTGAATTTTATGCTAAGTAAAACAGTCTGTTTGTGTCCTAGCAAACATACGTTGTACATCTGCATTTCTTATTTTTATTTAAATTTTAACTTTTTTAGAGTTATAGTTTTACAATATTTAAGTTTTAGGTTCACAGTATAGTGATTCACAATTTTTTTAAGTTAAGTTTAAGCTATATTGACTCTGTTCCCTGTGTTGAACAATATATCCTTGTAGATTATTTTAGAAACAGTAGTTGGTACCTCTTAACTCTCTCCTCACTGGTAACCACTGGTTTTTTCTCTGTGTCTGTGAGTTGGCTGGTTTTCTGTTACCATGTTTGTTGTATTTTTAGATTTCACATCAAAGTGATATCATATAGTCTCTGTGTGACTTATTTCACTTAGCATGATACCTCCAAGTTCGTCCACATTGTTGCAAATACCATGATTTCTATTTTACAACTAAGTGATATTCCATTGTGTCATATATATATATATATTATAGAACCTAGAACCTATCACTCAGTCGTGTCCGACTCTTTGTGACTCCCTGAACTGTAGCCTAACAGGCTCCTGTGTCCGTGGGATTTTCCAGGCAAGTGTAATGGAGTGGGTTGCCATTTCTTTCTCCAATATATATTACACACACACACACACACCCCCAACCCCCCCCACACACCCACCCAGCCACACCCCACACACTGTCTCTTATACACATCTAGATGTGTATAAGAGACAGCACGAAACTGTGGCACATGTGACAGCCCTTGGCACCTCGAGAAAAAGCCTCAGATTCTGGTGTCAACTAGACGGGAAGCCTGACACTGCTGCTACAGCTCGAGAGGAAAGTGGACGTGAACATCTNCAGTCACCATCTGCAGTGATTTTGGACCCCTCCCCCCACCCCGCCAAAAAGATAAAGTCTGCCACTGTTTTCCCATCTATTTCCGATGAAGTGATGGGACCAGATGCCGTGATCTTTTTCTCTCATAGATTACTACGAAATGCTGATTACGAAATGCTGAGTATGGTTCCCTATGCTACACAGTGGGTCTTTGTTGGCTATCTATTTTATACATAGTAGTGTGTATATGTTAATCCCAAACCCTTATATTAGCCCTCCTTCATCTTTTCCCTTTGGTAATCATCATTTTGTTTTCCATGTCTGTAAGTCTATTTGTTTTGTATATAAATTCATTTGTATCATTTTTTTAAGATTCTACTTATAAACAATATCATATTTGTCTTTCTCTGGTGTACTTAGTATCATAATCTCTAGGTCCATTTATATTGCTGCAAATGGCAGTATTTCATTCTTTTTATGAGTAATATTCCATTATTCCATAATGGTTGTACTAATTTACATTCCAAACAAAAGTGTAGGAACATTCCCTTTTCTCTACACCTAATCCAGTATATATCATTTGTACATTTTTGGGTTATAGCCATTCAGACCAGTGTGAGATAATACATCATTGTAGTTTTAATTTGCCTTTCTCTTCTGCTGTTAAGTTGCTTCAGTCGTGTCCAGCTCTGTGTGACCCCATAGATGGCAACGCACCAGGCTCCCCATCCCTGGGATTCTCCAGGCAAGAACACTGGAGGGGGTTGCCATTTCCTTCTCCAATGCATGAAAGTGAAAAGTGAAAGTAAAGTTGCTCAGTCGTGCCTGACTCCCAGTGACCCCATGGACTGCAGCCTACCAGGCTCCTCCGTCCATGGGATTTTCCAGGCAAGAGTACTGGAGTGGGGTGCCTTTGCCTTCTCCGTGCCTTTCTCTAGTAAATAGCAATGTTCAGCATCTTTTATGTGCCTATTGACCATCTGTATATTTCCTTGGAAAAATATCTGTTTAGGACTTCTGCCCATTTTTTGATTGGGTTGTTTGGGGCTTTTTTGATACTGAGTTGTATGAACTGTTTTTGTGTTTTAGAGATTAAACTGTTGGTCACACTGTTTGCAAATATTTCTCCCGATCTTTGCTATGCAAAGCTTATATGTTTGATTAGGTTTCATTTATTTATTTTTGCTTTTATTTCTTTTGTCTTGGGAGACTGAGCTGAGAAAATACTGCTGTGATTTATGTCAGAGAATGTTTTACTGCTTTTCTCTTCTAGTTGTATGGTGTTATGTCTTTAAGTCTTTAAGCCATTTTGAATTTATTTTTGTGTATGCTGTGAGGAAGCATTCAACTTCACTGATTTATATGTGGCTGTTCAGCTTTCCCAACACCACTTGATGAAGAGACTTTCTCTACTGTCTATTCTTGCCTCCTTTGTTGACTGTATAGGTGAGGCTTTAATTTGGGGGCTCTCTCTTCGGTTTCATTAATCTATTTGTTTTTAATGCAATACCATCCTGTTTTGATTACTATAGCTGTGTAGTGTTCTCTGAAGTCTGTAAAGGTTATGCCTCCAGTTTTGTTCTTTATTCTCTAGGTTGCTTTGGAAATTCTGGGGCTTTTGTGGTTCCATATAAATTTTAGGATTATTCTATTTCTGTGAAAAATGTCATGCATAATTTGATAGGGATCATATGAAATCTTTAGATTACTTTGGGTAGTATAGCCATTTCAACAATATTCTTTCAATTAAAGAACATGCTATATCCTTCTATTTCTTCTGAATCATCTTCAGTTTCCTTTATCAATGTTTTATAGTTCTCAGCATATAAGTTTTTCACCGTATTTGGTCAGTTTATTCCTAAGCAGTTTGTGTGTGTGCATGTCTGTGTGATGTGATTTTAGGTGGTGTTTTGAAAAACTTTCTCAGATGTTTTATTAGTGTAAAGAAATGCAGCATATTTCTGTATGCTAATCTTATGTTCCACCACCTTACTGAATTCATTTATCAGTTCTAATACTTTTTGTGTGGAGTCTTTAGGGTTTTCTATATAGATTATCTTGTCATCTGCCTGTATTGACAATTCTACTTTTTCCCTTTTGATTTGGATATCTTTTCTTTTTCTTGTTTGATTGCTAAGTCGAGAAATTCCATTACTATGTTGAATAGAAGTCATGACAGTATGGGCATCCTAGTCTTATTTCAGATTTTAGCAGGAGTCTTTCAGCTTTTCATCATTGGGTAGTATGTTGGCTAGGGTTTGTCATGAACAGTTTTTATTGACATATTTTTTTTCTATACCCACTTTGGTGAGAGTTTTTATCATGAATGGATGTTGAATTTGATGAAATGGTTTTTCTGCATCTGTTGATGAACATGTGGTTTCTGTCTCATTGATGTTGTGTATCTCAATGATTTTGCATGCATTGAACCATCCTTGCAATCTTGTTGAATCCAGTTTGATCATGGTGTATAATCCTTTACATGTACTGTTGGATTTGGTTTGCTGGTGTTTTGTTGAGGATTTCTGCATCTATATTCATGAAGGTATGGTCCTGTAATAATCATCTTGGGGGAGTGCTTTTGTCTGGTTTTGGTATCAGGGTGATGGTGATGCCTCTTCAATCCTTTGAAAGAATTCCAAAAGGATAGGTATAAGTTCTTCTTTGTATGTATGGTAGAATTCTCCAATGAAGCCATCTGGTCCCAGACTTTTGTTTGAAGGGAATTTTTTAAAAATTACCAATTCTATTTCAGATCTAGTGATCAGTCTGTTCAAATTATCTTTCTTCTTGATTCAGTTATGGCAGGCTGTATGTTTCTAGAAACTTGTCCATTTCTTCCAGGTTGTCCATTGTGTTGGCATATAACTGTTCATAATATTCATAGTATTTTTTTGTATTACTGCAGTATCAGTTATTTCTCCTTTTTCATTTCTTGTTTCAGTATTTGAGTCCTGTCATTTTTCTTGGTAAGGCTGATTAGAGGTTTGTTGGGTTTTATTTAGTTTAAAATTTTTAATTTCCTCTTTGAGCCATTGGTTTTTTAGTAGAATGTTTAATCTTCATGTTGCTGTTTTTTTTTGTTTCTCTTTCTGTGGTTGATTTCCAGTTTTATGCCATTGTGGTCAGAAAAGATTCTTGAAATAATTTCTACCCTCTTGAATTGTTGAGTGGTTTGTGTCCTAGTTTGTGGTCTATCCTAGAGAAACTTGCACGTGCATTTAAAAAGAATGTTTTCTGCTTTTTTTGGACCTAGTATTCTATAGATACCAATTAAGTCTAAGTGTTTTGTCATTTATGATCTCTGCCTTACTGATTTTTCTGTCTGGAAGATTATTGTCAGTGAGGTGTTAAATTCTCTTATTATTGTATTCCTATTAATTTCTTCTTTTATGTCTATTACTATTTTTATATATTTAGGTGCTCCTATTTTTCAAAATTGGAGTATCATTGATTTACGGTGCTTTGTTAATTTCTGCTGTACAGCAAAGTGATTCAGTTTTACATATATACACATTATTGTTTAATATTATTTTCCATGGTTTATCATAGGATACTGAATATAGAATCTTTCCTATTGTATATTCTTGGGGTTATTTCTGGGCTTTGTATTCTGTTCCATTGAACTATATGTCTGTTTTTGTGCCAGTACCAAGCTGTTTTGATTACTGTACCTCTGTAGTATTATTTGAAGTCTGGAGGGTTATACCTGCTGCTTTGTTCTTTTTCTACAAGATTGCTGTGGCATTTCTGAGTCTTTTTGGCTCTAAACTTTAAGATTATTCTAGTTCAGTGAAAAATTTCATGGGCAATTTAATAGGGATAGTATTAAATCTGTAGATTACTTTGGGTAGTATGCCATATTAATTATATTAATTTTTCCAATAGAAGAGCATGGGGTATCCTTCCATTTCTTTGAATCATCAGTTTCCTTTGTTAATATTTTATAGTTCTCAGCATAAGTCTTCAACCTTCTTGGTCAGCTTTATTCCTAAGCATTTTTGTTGTGATTTTGAATGGTATTGTTTTTTCACATTCCTTTTCTGATATTGTTAGTGTAAAGAAATACAACTGACTTCTGTAAATCTGTTACTAAGTCCAAGCTCATTCTGTTCACTGCACAACAGCCCAATTAACTGGAGATGAGATGTTGAGGCAAAGAGTACATCTTTATTTGGAAAGCCAGCTCCCAAGATGGCAGACTCATGTTTAAAATAACCATCTTATCTGGGTCTGGATGCCAGATTCTTTTATAGAATGATGTGTGTGTGTGTGTGGTGGAAGATGGGGAGAGGTGAGGAGGTAAAGTTTAAATGGCCATGATTCTTAAAAACATCTCCTGGAATAGCTAGCCTGGGACAGGGAGGTGTTAATTTCTTACTTCCTGTAGCCATCCACAGGTGGACAGGGCTCTAAACAAAGGCATTTTGGTTTAACACTCAGGCAGCGTGGATAGGGTTCCCCAATAGAAGCCGTTATGTATGGACAGTATCCTTTAAGTGAACAAAAGCAATGAGAAGCAAAAGTTAAAGTGAAAGAAACAGGTACAACATGGACTCAATTCTTCCCTATAACAATTCCCCACTGTCACTGTCCATCCCATAATCTTGTGGGGAAAAAAGGGCCAATGACCATTCTAATTGTTTCTGGTTGTGTCTTATCAGATGAATCTCTCTGGTAATGTCTGCCATTGGTGCTAGTGTTCCCAATGTTACTTCTGATCCTATATGGGAAGTTTCTATTTTATACCTGTAGACTTTAAAAATATTTAAAACCTAAAAGTTAAGGTTTTATTTGGTGGGAATTTTGAGGACTTCAAGCCCGGGAGGCAATACCTCATTAAGGAATTCAGTGCTTTTCTGTGTACGAGAAGATCTAAGAATCTGGGATTACTGAAATCATTTCCTTGATATGCACCTCTGCTACCTGGGGCCTGTATCCCAAGTTTCCTCAGGGCTCACCATGGGGAGTGGCAGCAGATGGCAGGTAGTTTTCTCTTCCCTGAGTTTCCTCAGGGCTCACTGGCTCGTGTTAGAGGGCTACCTCAGATCCTGTCCTCTTAGTAAGAAATTTAACCAAGATTTGGGAGACGTTTCATGATCATATTTTGTGCCATGGCACTGGGAGGTTCATCCCAAATCAGGAGAAAAATTTTGATATGACACTCCAGGTGCTAAGTTTTGGATTAGACTCCTATAGATAATTAAATATTCTTTGGATCTTGTCTGTGATCCAGGAGACATTTCCCCTTGTTGTCTCTTCTCATACCTAGAATCACACTATTACAATTATCTTATGTTGTACATGTGATCTGTTTCCTCAAGATGTTTAGCCATAGAGGTTTTTTTGGAGGCTTGGTTACATACTGGGTACTGTAAGAAACAACACTCATAAATTAGACAGGATATAAGTAATGCAGCTTACAACACTGACAAAAAAGTGCAGCAGGGAGATAACGTAAAGTTTGGAAACAAAGAACAAATTAAAACAATGATTAGTATAACTGGTTGTAGTCCAGTTGCAATAATTGAGTGATCAAAGGAGCCATAACTGATTTAATGACCTATCTGCAGTTTCATTGTACCAGCTTGTGCATACCTGGACATGTGTGGCTTTGAGATAAGCATATGCCACTGGCAAGATCAACTAGGTAGAGAAAAAAATAAATGTTTAAATTCTGCTTATGGAGGTATAATTTACCAAATTACTCTGTCATAATTAGTTTAAGGAGAAGGTTTTTTTTTTTAACACCTGGAAAACACAGATTTAAGCCAGTAATATTTTTTTAGCTTGAAACCCTAAAAATTATAACCATACTTATGGACTGAGATGGCCAAACCCTTTTAAACTAATATTTATGGGAAACAAGTCAAGATTAATTTCACCTTCTTTTTAAAATTTGCATTTTAGGACAGCAGAGGTAGGGTTCTTCTGAGACCAGACAGGACGTTTGCATCTCAAAGATATATGTAAGCTTCTTCTAGGATGACTTTGTTTTTCCTTTGTTTAATACTTACATGCCTCTTGAGATTAACTGAGAAGGTTTTGGGAGTGGTAGAAAGATTGGTGGGCTTTGGATTAGTTTTGGGGACACACTTCTGGTCATGTAAATACTACATTTGTAAACAAAGGATAGGTTTGGCTTTGTTTTTTCCCAAAGAATTGGGAGGCTACCTCAGTGATACTCAAGGACCCATTTACTTATGTTGCAAAGTTTTAGTTTTCCTCATTTAGTTTAGGGGAGAATGCTTCTTCTGAAATTCCTGTCAGGTTCTGAATATTAGCTATGCTTGGTTTAGTTAGACCCATGGCTTCCCATTTTGTCAATCTGTCTACAGACACTTTTGAAGATCTTCCCCAGGTTTTAACGAGTGGCATTCTAGAGGTTATAAGAACAAATGGTTTTGTACTTCTCACAGAAACTCCTGTGTCAGGGGTATGAAACTGTTTACCTCAGACTGGGGACCTGAACCCATGTGCTGGGACTTGAACCCAGCCAAAACCCACAATACCTAGTTTCAGAACCTAATGAAACTCAGGTTCTTGATGTCTCATCCCAGAAAGAATTTAGTGAGAGACAAAGTGATATCTAAGAAATAGATTTATTTAGAGAGAAACACACTCCACAGACAAGAATGTGGGTCACTGCAGAGGGCGAGTGCTGCAGCTGGGAAGTGTGATGTGGTTAGCTTTTATGAATTGGGTAATTTCATAGGCTAATGAGTGGAAGGATTATTCCAACTACTTTGAGGAAGAGGTGGAGGTTTCCAGGAATTGGGCCACTACCCACTTTCTGGTCTTTTGACCCTGCTTTGGAACTGTCATGGCACCTCTGGGTATGTCTTTTAGCTTGCCGATTGAGAATCAAGGTCCAGTTGAAGTTGACTTCTCTGCCATCTTGGAGACTCAGTTCAGTTCAGTTCCTCAGTCATGTCCAACTCTTTGCGGCCTTATGGACTGCAGCACACCAGGCCTTGCCATCATTCGCCAACTCCCGGAGCTTACTCAAACTCATGTCCATAGAGTCGGTGATGCCATCCAACCATCTCATCCTCTGTTGTCCCCTTCTCCCCCTGCCTTCAATCTTTCCCAGCATCAGAGTCTTTTCCAATGAGTCAGTTCTTCGCATCAGGTGGCCAAAGTATTGGAGTTTCAGCTTCAACATCAGTCCTTCTGATGAACATTCGGACTGATTTCCTTCAAGATGGACTGATTGGATCTCCTTGCAGTCCAAGGGACTCTCAAGAGTCTTCTCCAACACCACAGTTCAAAAGCATCAATTCTTGGGTGCTCAGCTTTCTTTACAGTCCAACTTTCCTTATAGTCTAATGAGTCAGGTACTGCAATGCAAAACATCAGTTTACAAAAGAGGTAGGATGAAAACTGGGTTTCTGGGAGATGGAACAAAACAAGCTCACCCAAGGATCAAACCTGCATCTCTTATGTCTACCTGCACTGGCAGGTGAGTTCTTTACCACTAGTACCACCTGGGAAAGCCTGTGGCTTGACCATATCCAATTTACTTTGATATATGGACCTAACATTCCAGGACCCTATGCAATATTATTGTTCTTTACAGTATTGGACATTACTCTCACTACCAGACACATTCACAACTGAATGTCGTTTCTGCTTTGGCCTAGCTGCTTCATTCTTTCTGGCTGCTGCTGCTAAGTCGCTTCAGTCGTGTCCGACTCTGTGCAACCCCATAGATGGCGGCCCATCAGGCTCCATCATCCCTGGGATTCTCCAGGGAAGAACACCAAAGTGGGTTGCCATTTCCTTCTCCAAAGTATGAAAGGGAAAACTGAAAGTGAAGTCGCTCAGTCGTGTCCGATTCTTAGCGACCCCATGGACTGCAGCCTACCAGGCTCCTCCGTCCATGGGATTTTCCAGGCCAAGAGTACTGGAGTGGGGTGCCATTAACTCTTCCCCAGTAGCATATCAGAGACCTTCTGACCTGAGGGGTTTATCTTCTGGTGTCGTATCTTTTTGTCTTTTCATACTATTCATGGGATTCTTACAGCAAGAATACTGAAGCAGTTTGCCATTTCCTTCTCCAGCGGACCACATTTTGTCAGAACTCTTCACTATGACCCGTCCACCTTGAGTGGCCTTGCATGGCATGACTCATAGCTTCACTGAGTTATACAAGCCCCTTCACTACACCTAGGGTGTGATCCATGGAGGGATCATTCCAGTGATTACCCAGTAACTCTGCCACTAGTGCCCTTGTCCCTGCAGTGAGCCACAGCTGTCCTTAGCACCCCAGGAGACCCTCGAAGACCAGCAGGTAGGTCTGGCCCAGGCCCCTGTGAAGGCACTGCTCTTTCCCCTGGGTCTTGGTGTGCATAAAGGCTTGTGTGTGCCCTCCAAGAATGACCTTTCTCTTTCTCCTCCTCCTGTGGAGCTCCTGTTATCAAACCCTGCTGGCCTTCAAAGCCAAATGTTCTTGGGGCTCCTCCTCCTGATATCAGACACCTAGACTGCAGAGCCTGATGTGGGGTTCAGAACTCTCACTTCCGTGAGAATTTCTGCGATATAATTATTTTCCAGTTTCTGGGTTGCCCAAGAGGTGGGTATAATATCATCAGTATAATATGCTATTTAATATACTGTCGCCCCTCCTCCCATCTCACTGTGACTTCTCCTTTGTCTTTGGAAGAATATCTGTTTTGGTAGGTGCCAGTCCTTTAGTGTCAATGCATTGTTGTTCAGCAGTTGTGATTTTGGTGTTTTCATGAGAGGAGGTGAGCTCAGGTCTTTGTATTCCACCGTCTTGTCCCCAGATGGACTAGAATCTTTCCTCTCTTCTTGCCAGGAGGTTTGAGTAGTAAATCCTAGGTGCTCTAATATATGTTTACATTATTCTTATTTGAGAGTTGAGATGATTAGAAAGTGCTTTACTGCTGCACTTATTAGAGCAATTCCCAAACCCATGGTTATGGTTTCTCCCCACAAAGGGGGGCACATGGCATTAACAGTCAGGTGGCATTAACTGTCTTCTTGCACTGTTGACCTAAGTGAAATGTTCATGAACCTCATTTTTTTTACATTTAGAGTTGTCTCTGCCAACGTGAGAACATTAAGATATACCAGGAGAATTCAAATACATGTCAGAGTAGGAAATAGTCTCTTGTATGTGAAAACACTGCAGCTAAATTAATTATGGCATTCTTTTGAATCTGTAAACATTTTTTTTAGAGACATGAGGTTGTGCAAAAAAAACCGATATATTTAAGGATTTGCTTTGCTGGATTTGTACTTAGTGCAAATTTCAACTAATATGGCAGAGTTCAAGAATGTAAATTAAAATTGCATAGGCTTAAATTAGACAGCCAGGTCTAGTTTTGGAGCAGTATTTGATATATATGCTGAAACTATAGAACGTTACTGATTGCTACTATTTTATGCTACAGAAACAGTCCTGTGGATGGACAGAGTAAGAGACCTCTTATTCAGGCAGTTGGAAAACACATATATTAGCATAATGGGCTATATAAAATTGGACTAGAAGGCACTTGCTGCATGCCTGTCTCTTCATGGCTGATGAAATAGGAGGACAGCCACAGAATCCCAAACTTGAGACTTGGAGGACAACTGGGCTCTAAAAGTAAAACTGCGATAACTACTGAAAAGAGCTAAAAGAATCATACATGTTATAGAAACCTTCCTTCTAGGACTGTGAAACAAAACTTAGCTTGAACTGTAACTTCTATTTTGTCTATGCATCTTAATCACATATATAGGCATCTCCTGCTTACTGTCAGTTATCTGTGAAAAATTAAAGTTTCTGTGTGAAAATGCTAAAAGAAATTGATACACTGCAGCTAAAATAGGTTTCTCGGGTCCTGCTTGCCAATGCAGGAGATTTAAGAGAGAGAATTCGATCCCTGGGTTGTGAAGATCCCCTGGAGAAGGGCATGGCCACCCACTGCATTATTCTTGCCTGAAGAATCCCATGGACAGAGGAACCTGGGGAGCTACAGTCCATAAGGCCACAAAGAGTCGGACACAACTAAAGTGACTTATGCATGCACGCAGCCAAAATCCCCCACTTTCCTAGAAATAAAACACAATGTAGTGATGCTAGAATGTATTATGCTTAAAACACCTTGATCATCAATGAAGTTTCCTTCAGTTCAGTTCAGTCGCTCAGTTGTGTCTGACTCTTTGTGACCCCGTGAATCGCAGCACGCCAGGCCTCCCTGTCCATCACCAACTCCCGGAGTTCACTCAAACTCATATCCATCCAGTTGATGATGCCATCCAGCCATCTCATCCTCTGTCGTCCCCTTCTCCTCCTGCCCCCAATCCCTCCCAG
>SJYX01013617.1:0-19053 GCA_006410675.1 Oreotragus oreotragus
GCAGATCCACACTGAACCCTAACCTACCTAGTTTTCTCTCAGGCTGATCCTGACAAGCTAGGGACGCTCTCTCCACAGGGGAGTCAGGCCTCATCTCGAGTGGAGACTCTGTGGAGGCAGGGAAGGAGTACTGAGCCTCTTCGTTCTCTAGGGTCTCATCAGCTCAGTCAACTTACAAGAAGAACTTTTGCCCACTTTCCAAAATAGTCTCAAGTGCCCAGAAACTGGAAATCAAAAATTGGAGCTCCTGGAGCATTCTATTTACTTGAGGTTGAGAGCAAGTTCTCACAAACTCACAGTACTCTAAACATCACCCTTAACCTAGGGGATGGGCGTCGTCCTTTGGTAACACCCACTGTCAAGTCGGCAAGAATACAGTCCCAATCAAGAACTAATGGGAAGCCGCCTCATTGCCTAGAGATGTACTTGAGTTTTGGACATTCATGCAAAGTAGAACATGTCCATTCTCTATTGATTTCATTTTGTAATATAACCAGTTTACATATGGTAGCTCAGTACTAAAAATTAAACTCTACACGTCTAAAGTCAATAATATGAAATTTTAAGTATTCATAAAATATTTAGGTCAAAAGGTTTTCTATCATAAGTAGCAAATATGAAAAGTGATTTTAAGAGTTATGTAATTGTGAATATCACAATTATTTAGTGACAAACAGTAAATTTATCATTGAAATAACTAAAAGTGGGAGTTCAGAGAAGGAAATCCATTGTAAAAAAAAAGATCATTAGTAAAGGGTTTTATTCTTTTCTCCTTTGCACTACCACTTAAGCAACAATGTAATAAGGCAATCCCAAGTACAATGTTTAAAAATAATTGTTCCTGAGATGTGGTAAATTCTTCCATAAAGATTCTTTGTATATTAAAATGAATACACTGAGATAATATTCAGATTCTTTAAAACGGCAATTAATTATAATCCTGCTTATTGTACAATACAAAGTATATCACAAAAATAAGCAAAACCTCCCCTTACTCTCCCTCAAACATCAGCAAGGCTATTAAGAGACATGATGAAGCAGACANAATTATAATCCTGCTTATTGTACAATACAAAGTATATCACAAAAATAAGCAAAACCTCCCCTTACTCTCCCTCAAACATCAGCAAGGCTATTAAGAGACATGATGAAGCAGACACACAGATATATAAAATGCAGAGAAGTTAATTAATACCTAACTACTTAGGCATCTCTTCTATATAAAGTAAAATGGTCACAGCTCTGAAAGAAAAATTAACGAGCAAGGAAAGGTGGAAAAAGAGGATTAGAAGGGTGTTGAAAACATCTGAGCTGCAAAGTCTTCCCTGCTGCTGGCAATCCATCAAACTGTGCAAAATAAATGCTATTTCATCTAACCTTTAAAAATCCTTTAGGTTAAACAATACTTTCGAATTTACCATGCCAAAAAAATAATGGGAACATTTTAATGCTAATATGACAATACTGTTGATCCAGCTATGATATTATTACTGACCCTTGTAAATTTAAAGAATACCAAATTGAATATTAAATAGTATTTTGTTTTGTTTTCCCTCCAGGGCATTCTTCTCTGCACCAAGTATGGAAGGCTCTCCCAAGCACCACTGACAGGAGGTCTGAGCGTCAGGGAGACACTTCAGCCACCCAGCGCTGTGGCGGCCCGCTCACAGCCCAGGGCTGGGACGAGTTTCTTGGTTTTATCTACTTCTGGGTCACTGGCACATCTCTAACGGCTTTGCATACTTTCCAATTTTACTTATTTATCTTTGCTTTTCCACATTTTGCCCTTTTGATTATGGAACTTCTAGGCAGGGATTAACTCCAAACCACACTGAGCTTAGTTCTGTTCTTTAGAGCAAGCTGTTAATTCTTTTTTAATAGTGTAGTGCATTTCTTGAGCACTGGGAAATTCAGTACTTAATGCATACACAAGGTAGTTTTCAACTTTAAAAACAGATTAGGTTTTCCAAAAGTGTGCATGTAAAACAGTTATCAGAACTAGGAATATATTTTCTCAAATGATCAACAGGGTGAAGGCTGACTAGGATTTGTGACCAGCATTCAGAAACTGACTGAACCCACAACAAAGCTCCTACTGCAAGAGAGTCATACAGAGCCAGTGACGTGTCCACAGAAACCGACACGCTCCAAACCAGCAACTGCCCGGGTGGGAGAGCGTGCGAGCGTCTGCACTGAGGCTTCTCTAGACACTCACAGCCCAGGTGAGGAGGGGACAGGCAAACAGCACAAGGGGAGGAGGAGGGAGGCAGAAAAGGGAACGGCAGTCAATCTCAGGCCCTGATTGTATAATCAGCGCCATCAGAGGGACATTACTGTCTTTGGGAACAAGGATCCTGAAGCCAGAAGGCCTCAGTTCAAACACCAATTCTGCCCTCCTGGGCAAGCTACTCTCTGAGCATCAGTTTCCTGATGGATTTAAAGAAAAAAAGGAATAGGGCAGCTTCCTCATAGAATTTGTTGCAAAGATTAAACGAGTAAATGTATGTAAAGTGCTCAGAACAGGTGACTCACCGCGTGTCAAGTATTTGTCACCATTATTACTTGTCACAAGCAGAACACACCAGGACTACACGCAGCATTGCCTGTGGGTCTGCCCACAGCACCTTTCACAATACAGCCTGGAAGATCTTCACAATTAGGATCTTCACAAGGCCACTTCCATCACAGAAGGATTTTCAAATTACTTCATGCTTATGTGAAGAGCTGGTCTTCTAAAGTTCTGTTTCAAGTTCTATTGAGCACAGAGATGAAAGAGTACATATTTTTTGATGCCAGTGGTACTGAAAAAAAAAAAAGAGATGACTGTACTTTTGGCTCAGTGATAAGCAGAGGGGAAGAGAACATCTGGGCTACTCTTTGCTCTTCTGGAGCAGAATGCTCTGAACTGCCTGCCCGTGATTACTTTACTGAAGTGAATATTCCATTCTATCCATTATCCACTGAGAAAAGAAATCATAGTAGCATGTGTTGGGATTTATTTTTTATCTTGCTGTAATTTGGAGGATTCTGACAGTGTTCACTGAGTTAGTAAAACACAAGGAAAGGTATTATCAAGTCGAGAAATGATTTGCAAGTGTTCCAGCGTTTATAGAGAGTAGTCTTGCTTTCCTTTGTAACATATTCTGCAATCTCACTTCTGTCCCCACTCTCCCACTAAAACTATGCCTTCTAAAGTATCCAGTGACTCTACTTGCCAAAGAGAATGGACACCTCCAGACTCTGACTTTGCCACCCTCTGCAGTATGTGGCACTGTCGGACACTGCCACTTTCTTTACTCAAGAAACCTCAGTTAGGCACAGAATACATACCAGGCACTGAACACGCAGGGGAACAGAGCATGAACAAGACTATCTTGGAAGGCAACAAGAAAAAAGCTGCATAAACATTTCATTGCAAGTGTGACAAACGTCTAACAAGACATGCGAGGGGCAGTTAGTACACAGACTCGTCATACGTGCCGTAGCGCATTGAAGCAAGCGAACCCAGCCTGGAGAGCCAGAGAGGGTAGTATTTCAGGGGGGCTTGAGTAGGACGCGGCCAAGAGGAGGAGCAAGCAAGGGTTAGGCCGGGAAAGCAGCACATGCAAAGGACACGGGAGGAAGGAAGGCTGGGGGGCCTGAGAGATTAAAAGGTCAAACTAGGTGTCATGAGAAGATGCTGGAGAGGTGGGCAGAGGCCAGACTTGTTCCAAACTCTATCATCGCTATCCTTTTCAAAGCAAAATTACATACATCTTCTCCTGCAGCCAAAACTAGAACCTCAGTGGTTAATACACAAACCTGCTCCTACTGAGATATTCTGCAAATGAAGAGTCACTCCTTCTTAATTTACTTGTTGCATATTTCTTTTTTCTTCATATTGTAATACCGTAGAGTGGAGTTGCATCGTCTAACCAATGGCATCTTACAATTAATTGGCAGCATCATTTTTAGTGAGACATAAAACGGTGCATCTTTTTAATCAGTGACATCTTAGATTTAATTAAATACAACAGCTACATTTATAAAGTAAAATATTCCTGTGCTGAGTAGGTATTTATTTGAAGGAAGACAGAATGTTTTGGTACCTACACAAATAAAAATAAAAGGCTTCACCACATATAAAAGCAACTATCATCAATGTGCTCTGACAGGATCCCTCCGGATTTTAACTGCTTTTATGGGTTCAGATAGGTCAAACTGCTTCTAACTAGCTGAGTAAATTCCTACAATGCCAAGATGCTGGCTGAAGATTCTGTGAGACATAATTATGAATTAAAAAGCTTCAACATTGCAAAGGATGGAGAAAATCAAGACTATCATTATCACGGGGTGGGAAGTGCAACACAGGAAACGTATGACTCGCTTCACCCTCATGCCCGGCTCTAATCAACTGAGCAGAAGCACAGACAGACAGAGGGGGATCAAAGCATTTGCCACCTACAGCCCCTTGTGGTTCTGGTGAACTGTGCTGGAGAACACAGCTTGGGCTGAGGGTCAAAAATGAGGCTCCCTATGACCTTCCTCATGACCTGATTCACAGAGAGCCTTAACTGGTTTACCCACCCAGGAAGGCTGAGACAGGATCAGACACGTCCTGCCAGGGCTGACCCGCTTGCTCTGCTTACTGTGAAGCAGGGAGAGCAGAGGAGCATCTTTACTGCCACGAAACACTCGGGGAAAGAGTCAGAACAGAGATGTGGAAACCAGAAACTTCACCATATTGTTGTTAAGCTCCAAACTTTAGTTTGCCCTTCTTTTTCCTGTGGGGAGAAGATAATAAAGAGAAAGAAGGGACAGACCCTAGGTGGAAACAGTTCTCTCTTCCTCCATATAAACACAAAGAAGTGAAACCAACATGCTCCTGAAAGGCGAAAATATTGGTAATACTCCTTCCAAATCTGATCATGGACATCTTTCTTTCTACAACTACCTAAGCTGTGTAATTTGACACTTGATGCAACAAAGCTATCAAGATTTATAGGATACATAATCATTACCCTGACAATGAAGATAAAATCTACTGAGATATCATAAAATACTCCATACTTTAAAGGAGACAGCAATGACTTCTGCATGCAGCAAAGATGTCTTTTCTCCTGCTTATTTGCACACACCATCTGCTTGATTAGCGTGTCATGTCACACAGAACTACTCTTGTAATTGCAGGCCTCATATTATGACTACACCAGGGGAATATGAAGGTATGAAGAGACAATAAGCAGAAGGGGAGAATCGCTAATTTAATCTGTCCCACCCTACCTTCTTCCCAAAATACTTTAAGTGGCCTAATACTCATTTGCTTAGCCATTCAAAAATATGCTTTCACATTCATGTGCTAGGTACACTGTGCTAGACAACGGAAATAAAACAGTGAAGAAAATATGATCCCTATATAAAGAAACTGACAGTCTTGTAATGGAAATAATTTGTTAAATATATACCAAAGAGTAACGCTAAAGCTCAGAAGTAGAGATGCAGATCAACCACTACATAGACTGGTGAATGTCATCCATATCCATTTTTACACTTTTGCATGTGGATAACCATATATATTATTTCTTTATGGTTTTCTTAGTTTAATAAATGATGTTATACTGTATCTATCATTCTGCAACCCGTTTTTTTTTTTTTACCAGGCATTATGCTCTAAGATTTTAAATCTATTTCTGATGAGGTGTGTGTATATATACATATATTTTCTGCTATGTAGATAACTGTTCTATGCACGTATCTATCTGCAACAGACTTCCACTATGTGAATATCACACATTTTATTTAACCTTCCTAACCAACATTTAGGTTTCAGTTCTTCTCTAAATGAACCAATACATCAATGAATCTCATTTTAAATGTATATTTGTGACAGATGCAAGCTTTTCTCTAGCCCAGCTAATCTTTCAGACCTTTAATCACCAACTGCAGTGATTTTGGAGCCCAAAAAGATAAAGTCTGACACTGTTTCCACTGTTTCCCCATCTATTTCCCATGAAGTGATGGGACCTAATTAATATATAGTCAATTTCGCTAGAAATAGTTTCAATCAGCCATAGCCATTTCAAATAATGAAAAATATTTTGCTATTCATCTTAAACATCTTGGGTTTGATTAATTATGAAGAGAAATTCTTAGACAGGTAAACAAAATTTCTTATCAGACTATTAGCAAAAAGAAAAATCAAGTTTTGATGCATAAATGAAAGAGCTACCCCAAAATCTCCCACTTTTTTCCTTTCCACAATAATACTAAAGCTTCCTGTTTGCATCTGTATGAAAGAATTCCTGAAATATCCCACATGGTTCACAGATCCCTTATACTTAGGATGATCTAACTAGGTTTAAGTGTTTAAGGAGATGATTTCAGAGAAAAGATTTTTTAAAACATAGTTATTTACAAAAAGATACCAGACATCTACAGCAAGCTATCTTGGCTAGCACACCTTTGAGCATAAAATAATGGATCTTTTTACATCTTTGATCAAAATGAACTAAAAAATAATATCTCTAAAATTAAATTAATATGTATTTGCCAAAAATCAGTTATTATTCAGAATATGAAGGGAGAAAAACAGAGTAATGATTTTACTTGTTTTTACACTTTGTATTATTTATAAAAAATACAACATTAGAAAATTTTCCCAAGGTTGAATTATAATTTTCATAGCAAAGAAAATGATATGATGTCTGTCTGATCATCTGGTCCCTGGTTGCCGAAAGGAATTTTCCTAATCCATTCAGATAGCAAAAGCAAAAGTAAATTCAATCTAAGTTTCTGAATTCTATAATACAATACCACCTGGAAATATATTTCTATTATATAGGATTCTTTGTACGGACGGAAAACAAAAGCAAAAAAATTATAAAAAGCAATTGACTCCATGATTAAAACACAATTCAGGGTCTTTTTCGATTGAGTTTTCACTTCTGAATTTAATATTTTTATGTTCTCATTGTCCCAAAAAACCCATCTTATGAAATCGTAGAAACCTACTTATCTCCAGAAATTCCCCCTGTTGAAGATTCAATTAGCCTTGCTCTGTACTCCATTTGCTCACCAACCTGCTCAAAAGTTCACTGTTCTTTTGACAGGGATCATGAAAATCAACTACACATTCTCCTTTCCTAAGGCAGGAAACTCAGGTCCTGGCCCCTCCATAAAAATGTCACTCCTCTCTATCGCCAGATGCAAACCAAGTCAACTACGCTGCACAGTAAAAGAGGTGAACTGTTGGCATCGTTTGTGCTTAGACTTTCTTATAGAAAGGAGGATAGTTCTCATCAGCCAATGCATTACTTTCTTTTTACATGAGTATCTACAACAGCTCCCTTCAGTTCTTTATTATGATTACTCCCTAGACTTTTCAACTATGGCTGATTCAAGTTGATGTTTGGCAGAAACCAATACAATTCTGTAAACAATTATTCTTCAATTTAAAAAAATTTTAATTTTTAAAAAGAGCAAAGGGGAAATAGTAAAAAAAAAAAAAAAAAACTTTAAAATTAAGGTATCTATATCTTGTACCTTATATGCAGGCTTTTTACACGTCTGCTGATATATAGATTGGCCTGTCCATTAATATCCCTGAAAAGATGTGGTGTAAAATAAGACAACAAAATACTTAAAATAAGACCTGCAACACTCATTCAATGCTGTCTATTTTTATGATTACTTCTGAAACTCAGATTGTTTCTGGTATTCTTCCCTAGAAATGACAGTTTATCAGATTCACATCATTGCCTCATTCACTTTTAAATATCCCAAGTTTATCAGTATCTTTCCTCCCTTTGGTCCCAGGCCTTGCCAGAGTAGATTTTTCAATTAATTAGAAATGCATATGAACTCACAGCTATAGAAAGGAATAATTTATTTGAGTTTTGCAAAAGAACTCCAGTGTTATTAAGAAAATAAAAATTGCTTATGTTCCACAGTACTTTCAGTGCAATGAATGCACTTAGCTTCACAACCTATTAACTAACAATTATTTAGATTCCAGTTCCACTGGTTGCATACAAGCCATTGTTTCTTTTCTATAATATTGTGCAGGTTTTTCACCCTAGATTTTGCCACTGCCTTCAATGTTTTCTTATTTTTTTCTGAAAGGATTCATAGTTAGACCAATAGTATGTCTGCCAACATGGACCCTTTAACCACTTAAGTAATACTATTAGCTGGGTACAGAATCCTTGGGTCTGTCTTCCACTTGAAGTTAACATGTTATATTCAGACTAGATACTTGAATTTTCTCTTTACTTTGAAATTCAGAAATCCCAATACAAATACAGATATATATGTACACACACATAATTATATCCCCATTACTGTTGTTAACCAGGCATTATGTCTTTTACTATTTGACTTTGAGCACCATGCAATCTGCTATTTATTTCTTCTCATCAGCAACCATGCTCCACATCTCCAAGAAGTCTCTTCCATGCTCAGACATGTTTTACACGTCTCTTATTTTGTACATTTAGCATACTGAAAATTTTATTAAAAACTTAATTATCAGGTTTCAGTTTAAATGTTTTCCTTATAGTAGCCAACGCAGATCCACACTGAACCCTAACCTACCTAGTTTTCTCTCAGGCTGATCCTGACAAGCTAGGGACGCTCTCTCCACAGGGGAGTCAGGCCTCATCTCGAGTGGAGACTCTGTGGAGGCAGGGAAGGAGTACTGAGCCTCTTCGTTCTCTAGGGTCTCATCAGCTCAGTCAACTTACAAGAAGAACTTTTGCCCACTTTCCAAAATAGTCTCAAGTGCCCAGAAACTGGAAATCAAAAATTGGAGCTCCTGGAGCATTCTATTTACTTGAGGTTGAGAGCAAGTTCTCACAAACTCACAGTACTCTAAACATCACCCTTAACCTAGGGGATGGGAGTCGTCCTTTGGTAACACCCACTGTCAAGTCGGCAAGAATACAGTCCCAATCAAGAACTAATGGGAAGCCGCCTCATTGCCTAGAGATGTACTTGAGTTTTGGACATTCATGCAAAGTAGAACATGTCCATTCTCTATTGATTTCATTTTGTAATATAACCAGTTTACATATGGTAGCTCAGTACTAAAAATTAAACTCTACACGTCTAAAGTCAATAATATGAAATTTTAAGTATTCATAAAATATTTAGGTCAAAAGGTTTTCTATCATAAGTAGCAAATATGAAAAGTGATTTTAAGAGTTATGTAATTGTGAATATCACAATTATTTAGTGACAAACAGTAAATTTATCATTGAAATAACTAAAAGTGGGAGTTCAGAGAAAGAAATCCATTGTAAAAAAAAAAAGATCATTAGTAAAGGGTTTTACTCTTTTCTCCTTTGCACTACCACTTAAGCAACAATGTAATAAGGCAATCCCAAGTACAATGTTTAAAAATAATTGTTCCTGAGATGTGGTAAATTCTTCCATAAAGATTCTTTGTATATTAAAATGAATACACTGAGATAATATTCAGATTCTTTAAAACGGCAATTAATTATAATCCTGCTTATTGTACAATACAAAGTATATCACAAAAATAAGCAAAACCTCCCCTTACTCTCCCTCAAACATCAGCAAGGCTATTAAGAGACATGATGAAGCAGACACACAGATATATAAAATGCAGAGAAGTTAATTAATACCTAACTACTTAGGCATCTCTTCTATATAAAGTAAAATGGTCACAGCTCTGAAAGAAAAATTAACGAGCAAGGAAAGGTGGAAAAAGAGGATTAGAAGGGTGTTGAAAACATCTGAGCTGCAAAGTCTTCCCTGCTGCTGGCAATCCATCAAACTGTGCAAAATAAATGCTATTTCATCTAACCTTTAAAAATCCTTTAGGTTAAACAATACTTTCGAATTTACCATGCCAAAAAAATAATGGGAACATTTTAATGCTAATATGACAATACTGTTGATCCAGCTATGATATTATTACTGACCCTTGTAAATTTAAAGAATACCAAATTGAATATTAAATAGTATTTTGTTTTGTTTTCCCTCCAGGGCATTCTTCTCTGCACCAAGTATGGAAGGCTCTCCCGAGCACCACTGACAGGAGGTCTGAGCGTCAGGGAGACACTTCAGCCACCCAGCGCTGTGGCGGCCCGCTCACAGCCCAGGGCTGGGACGAGTTTCTTGGTTTTATCTACTTCTGGGTCACTGGCACATCTCTAACGGCTTTGCATACTTTCCAATTTTACTTATTTATCTTTGCTTTTCCACATTTTGCCCTTTTGATTATGGAACTTCTAGGCAGGGATTAACTCCAAACCACACTGAGCTTAGTTCTGTTCTTTAGAGCAAGCTGTTAATTCTTTTTTAATAGTGTAGTGCATTTCTTGAGCACTGGGAAATTCAGTACTTAATGCATACACAAGGTAGTTTTCAACTTTAAAAACAGATTAGGTTTTCCAAAAGTGTGCATGTAAAACAGTTATCAGAACTAGGAATATATTTTCTCAAATGATCAACAGGGTGAAGGCTGACTAGGATTTGTGACCAACATTCAGAAACTGACTGAACCCACAACAAAGCTCCTACTGCAAGAGAGTCATACAGAGCCAGTGACGTGTCCACAGAAACCGACACGCTCCAAACCAGCAACTGCCCGGGTGGGAGAGCGTGCGAGCGTCTGCACTGAGGCTTCTCTAGACACTCACAGCCCAGGTGAGGAGGGGACAGGCAAACAGCACAAGGGGAGGAGGAGGGAGGCAGAAAAGGGAACGGCAGTCAATCTCAGGCCCTGATTGTATAATCAGCGCCATCAGAGGGACATTACTGTCTTTGGGAACAAGGATCCTGAAGCCAGAAGGCCTCAGTTCAAACACCAATTCTGCCCTCCTGGGCAAGCTACTCTCTGAGCATCAGTTTCCTGATGGATTTAAAGAAAAAAAGGAATAGGGCAGCTTCCTCATAGAATTTGTTGCAAAGATTAAACGAGTAAATGTATGTAAAGTGCTCAGAACAGGTGACTCACCGCGTGTCAAGTATTTGTCACCATTATTACTTGTCACAAGCAGAACACACCAGGACTACACGCAGCATTGCCTGTGGGTCTGCCCACAGCACCTTTCACAGTACAGCCTGGAAGATCTTCACAATTAGGATCTTCACAAGGCCACTTCCATCACAGAAGGATTTTCAAATTACTTCATGCTTATGTGAAGAGCTGGTCTTCTAAAGTTCTGTTTCAAGTTCTATTGAGCACAGAGATGAAAGAGTACATATTTTTTGATGCCAGTGGTACTGAAAAAAAAAAAAGAGATGACTGTACTTTTGGCTCAGTGATAAGCAGAGGGGAAGAGAACATCTGGGCTACTCTTTGCTCTTCTGGAGCAGAATGCTCTGAACTGCCTGCCCGTGATTACTTTACTGAAGTGAATATTCCATTCTATCCATTATCCACTGAGAAAAGAAATCATAGTAGCATGTGTTGGGATTTATTTTTTATCTTGCTGTAATTTGGAGGATTCTGACAGTGTTCACTGAGTTAGTAAAACACAAGGAAAGGTATTATCAAGTCGAGAAATGATTTGCAAGTGTTCCAGCGTTTATAGAGAGTAGTCTTGCTTTCCTTTGTAACATATTCTGCAATCTCACTTCTGTCCCCACTCTCCCACTAAAACTATGCCTTCTAAAGTATCCAGTGACTCTACTTGCCAAAGAGAATGGACACCTCCAGACTCTGACTTTGCCACCCTCTGCAGTATGTGGCACTGTCGGACACTGCCACTTTCTTTACTCAAGAAACCTCAGTTAGGCACAGAATACATACCAGGCACTGAACACGCAGGGGGAACAGAGCATGAACAAGACTATCTTGGAAGGCAACAAGAAAAGAGCTGCATAAACATTTCATTGCAAGTGTGACAAACGTTACTAACGAGACATGCGAGGGGCAGTTAGTACACAGACTTGTCATACGTGCCGTAGCGCATTGAAGCAAGCGAACCCAGCCTGGAGAGCCAGAGAGGGTAGTATTTCGGGGGGGCTTGAGTAGGACGCGGCCAAGAGGAGGAGCAAGCAAGGGTTAGGGCCGGGAAAGCAGCACATCCAAAGGACACGGGAGGAAGGAAGGCTGGGGGGCCTGAGAGATTAAAAGGTCAAGCTAAGTGTCATGAGAAGATGCTGGAGAGGTGGGCAGAGGCCAGACTTGTTCCAAACTCTATCATCGCTATCCTTTTCAAAGCAAAATTACATGCATCTTCTCCTGCAGCCAAAACTAGAACCTCAGTGGTTAATACACAAACCTGCTCCTACTGAGATATTCTGCAAATGAAGAGTCACTCCTTCTTAATTTACTTGTTGCATATTTCTTTTTTCTTCATATTGTAATACCGTAGAGTGGAGTTGCATCGTCTAACCAATGGCATCTTACAATTAATTGGCAGCATCATTTTTAGTGAGACATAAAACGGTGCATCTTTTTAATCAGTGACATCTTAGATTTAATTAAATACAACAGCTACATTTATAAAGTAAAATATTCCTGTGCTGAGTAGGTATTTATTTGAAGGAAGACAGACTGTTTTGGTACCTACACAAATAAAAATAAAAGGCTTCACCACATATAAAAGCAACTATCATCAATGTGCTCTGACAGGATCCCTCCGGATTTTAACTGCTTTTATGGGTTCAGATAGGTCAAACTGCTTCTAACTAGCTGAGTAAATTCCTACAATGCCAAGATGCTGGCTGAAGATTCTGTGAGACATAATTATGAATTAAAAAGCTTCAACATTGCAAAGGATGGAGAAAATCAAGACTATCATTATCACGGGGTGGGAAGTGCAACACAGGAAACGTATGGCTCACTTCACCCTCATGCCCGGCTCTAATCAACTGAGCAGAAGCACAGACAGACAGAGGGGGGTCAAAGCATTCGCCACCTACAGCCCCTTGTGGTTCTGGTGAACTGTGCTGGAGAACACAGCTTGGGCTGAGGGTCAAAAATGAGGCTCCCTATGACCTTCCTCATGACCTGATTCACAGAGAGCCTTAACTGGTTTACCCACCCAGGAAGGCTGAGACAGGATCAGACGCGTCCTGCCAGGGCTGACCCGCTTGCTCTGCTTACTGTGAAGCAGGGAGAGCAGAGGAGCATCTTTACTGCCACGAAACACTCGGGGAAAGAGTCAGAACAGAGATGTGGAAACCAGAAACTTCACCATATTGTTGTTAAGCTCCAAACTTTAGTTTGCCCTTCTTTTTCCTGTGGGGAGAAGATAATAAAGAGAAAGAAGGGACAGACCCTAGGTGGAAACAGTTCTCTTCCTCCATATAAACACAAAGAAGTGAAACCAACATGCTCCTGAAAGGCGAAAATATTGGTAATACTCCTTCCAAATCTGATCATGGACATCTTTCTTTCTACAACTACCTAAGCTGTGTAATTTGACACTTGATGCAACAAAGCTATCAAGATTTATAGGATACATAATCATTACCCTGACAATGAAGATAAAATCTACTGAGATATCATAAAATACTCCATACTTTAAAGGAGACAGCAATGACTTCTGCATGCAGCAAAGATGTCTTTTCTCCTGCTTATTTGCACACACCATCTGCTTGATTAGCGTGTCATGTCACACAGAACTACTCTTGTAATTGCAGGCCTCATATTATGATAACACCAGGGGAATATGAAGGTATGAAGAGACAATAAGCAGAAGGGGAGAATCGCTAATTTAATCTGTCCCACCCTACCTTCTTCCCAAAATACTTTAAGTGGCCTAATACTCATTTGCTTAGCCATTCAAAAATATGCTTTCACATTCATGTGCTAGGTACACTGTGCTAGACAACGGAAATAAAACAGTGAAGAAAATATGATCCCTATATAAAGAAACTGACAGTCTTGTAATGGAAATAATTTGTTAAATATATACCAAAGAGTAACGCTAAAGCTCAGAAGTAGAGATGCAAATCAACCACTACATAGACTGGTGAATGTCATCCATATCCATTTTTACACTTTTGCATGTGGATAACCATATATATTATTTCTTTATGGTTTTCTTAGTTTAATAAACGATGTTATACTGTATCTATCATTCTGCAACCCGTTTTTTTTTTTTTACCAGGCATTATGCTCTAAGATTTTAAATCTATTTCTGATGAGGTGTGTGTATATATACATATATTTTCTGCTATGTAGATAACTGTTCTATGCACGTATCTATCTGCAACAGACTTCCACTATGTGAATATCACACATTTTATTTAACCTTCCTAACCAACATTTAGGTTTCAGTTCTTCTCTAAATGAACCAATACATCAATGAATCTCATTTTAAATGTATATTTGTGACAGATGCAAGCTTTTCTCTAGCCCAGCTAATCTTTCAGACCTTCAGTTTCCTTTCTCAGTCACTGTGATAAATAAAGATATAAAGCACTCTGTAGATATTAAAATTCTACATAACCTTAAAAAGTTAAACACAGGTTACCTTATGACCCAGCAATTCCACTCCTAGATATATAACCAAGAGAAGTGAAAACAAACTTTCACACAAAGACATGTACATGAGTATTCAAAGCAGTATTATTTATAATGTCCAAAAAAGTAGGAACAATCCAAATGTCCATTAACTAATGAATAAATAAAATGTGGAATGGTATATCCATACAGTGGAATATTATTCAGCAATGAAAATGAAAGTGCTAAAAGATGCTACGACATTGATGAAACTTGAAAACATTAAGTGAAAATTTTCAGTCGCAAAATACCACACACTGTGTGATTCCATTTATATGAAATATCCAGAACAGGCCAACTCATAAAGATAGAAAGTACCCTGGTAGTTCCCAGGGATGGAGGCTGGGGAAGGAGGAGGGGGAATGGAGAGTAATTTCTAATCAGTATGGGATTTCTTTCCAAGCTGATGAAAATCTTACGGAATTAGTGGTGATGCTGGCATAAACCTGTGAATATGTGAAAAATCAATGAACTTGTACTTTAAAATGGTAGATTTTATGGTATTTGAATTATATCTCAAAATAGTTCAAAGCTATAAGCTTTACCAGGATATGATATGTGCATTAAGCATCTTTTAGTCTCCAAAATATTCTGTACATAGTAGGTTCTCAAAATATATTTGCTGCATCAATATCATAGGCTCCAGAAATATTATGGGCACTCATTAAGTTCACTGGAAACTTCACCCCTAGACTACACCAATTCTTATCTAATCTTGGCCTTTCAATAAGATAAAGTGTAGATCTTATTAAAGAGGGTGGAAGTCATTCTCTTGTTAAGTGAGATGAATGGTCACAATATGCCAAATTATAATACTTGAGGGAGGGTGTCTGAAAATCTGCCAAGAAGGAACCCCAGGAAGCTCAGTCAGGTTGGGTCACAGGTCTGGGGGTCTAAAACCCCTGCCCTAACCCTGCCCATGGTTCTGAGTTGGGCTCTATAATCCTCCCGCCTACCATCCATGCATATTCACAATGTCAACTGTATAAAAGTCTGATTTCATATGAAATGAAGTTGTGCTTTTTGGTAACTTACATAGTCTGTTTTCTATTTTTGGTTAATTTTGAAACACACCAATTACGTATATCATTACACTGTGTCAGATAAATTGTTTGTAAATGTTCTGACTATGAAACTTCACTCACTCCTTATTTAAATTACACTGATTAAGGACCTACTATGTGCTGGGCGTTAATCTAGGCAATGGGCTCATATGTGGTGAACAAAGCGCCAGCCCTACCAAGCCCTCATAGATGTCAGACAAATTAAACAGCAGAGTTCATAACCTGCTGCTCTCAAAATATGGTCTAGTCAGCTCATAATTTGTTGACTGTAGAGAAGGCATCTAAAAATGGCAAGAATTAGTATGAATAAGATTAACCATTGCATTAAAAGGATGCTTTTCCAGGTTACCATGAGCACATTGTTCATCTTTTCATGGCAGTGTGTCTCCTGCATTTCAGATTTGCAGAGAAGCCCCACAGATGCACAAGACAGCTGAGTGGTCCAACAAGATCTTTAATTAAACTGATAAATGTCAGATACTGCATGGTACTAGGATATTCTGTTGATAAAACTTATGAACTAGAAGGGGGGCTCAAAAGAATAAATCTAACTCCAAATTTTTGCTGATTCATCAACATCACTAGATCATATATTTCTGTTTCTTATTGTATTTTTAGTCAATTGATTTTAGCTCCAAAGGGAAATAAATTTAATCTGTTAACACAAACAGTGACTCAGAGTGCCTTTTCTCAGGCAGCATTTGACAACGTCAACCAACAGGTGCTTTTTGAAGCTTTCTTGTCCCTAAATGCAGAAACTATATGACCTTTCTCTACTCTCTTTCTCTCTGGCGTCTCTTTGCTCCACTCAGACCTTCTCCCTTTTCCCCTTTCACTCTTCCCCAGCAGTTCTCAAACACCAAGTGTCATCTGCATCTTTCTGTAAGGTTTTCTCTCTTACAATGATGTGAAAGTGAAAGTCGCTCAGTCGTGTCCGACTCTTTGTGACCCCATGGACTATACAGTTCATGGAATTCTCCAGGCCAGAATACTGGAGGGGGTAGCCTTTCCCTTCTCCAGGGGATCTTCCCAACCCAGGGATTCAAACCTAGGTCTCCTGCACTGCAGGCAGATTCTTTACCAGCTGATCCACAAGGGAAGCCCAGGAATATTGCAGTGAGTAGCCTTTCTGCAGGTTAGATATTTTGTCCTCTATCTTTTCTTTACACCACACAGCCTCTGCAGAAGAGCTTATTTTTACAAAGGAAGGAGAGAGACAAGTGTAGTTAGGAATACAGTTTGACCTGGTTCAAATTCTTGACAGTAATTATGTGGCCCCTGGCAGAGCAGTCAAGGTGCTCAAGTCAGGTATCCCTCTTCTCTACAATATGTACAGCTGACAAAAAACATGGGCTTGAACTGCACAGGTCCACTTACAGATTTTTTTCATAAGTACATATATGTACTATAAATGTATTTCGTCTTCCTAAAATCAACCCTGGATATTCACTGGAAGGACTGATGCTGAAGTTCCAATACTTTGGCCACCTGATGCAAAGAGCTGACTTTTTGGAAAAGACCCTGATGCTGGGAAGGATTGAAGGCAGGAGAAGCGGGTGACAGAGGATGAGATGGTGGGATGGCATCACCAACTCAATGGACATGAGCTGGAACAAACTCGGGGAGATAGTGAAGGACAGGGAAGACTGGCATGCTGCAGTCCACTGGGTCGCAGACAGCCCGATACAACCGAGCATCTGAACAACATGATTTTCTTAAAATGTTTTCTTTCCCCTAGCTTACTTTATTGTAAAAATACAGTGTTTAATACATACACAAAACATGTCAATCGACTATTTACATTATTGGTAAGCCTTCCAGAGAACAGTAGGTTATCATTAGTTAATTTGTGGGTAGGGGTGTCAGAAGTTATACAGATGTTTGACTGTGCAGGGGTTCAGCTTCCCTAACCCCTACACTGTTCAAGTGAAAACTCTATAATAATACCTCTTTCTAAACAAATCTTGAATTGTGATGGTGATGATAACTAGCATTTAAATATTAGTTATAATGTGCTAGAAACTGTTAAGCACTTTACACACATTAACTCCTCACAAAGATCCTATTTTGCCCCTTTTATAGATAAACAAATTTAGGCCCAGAGAGCATGTTCATATAATAGGCCTTATCACTGGAGCTAGTAAGTATTCAATATGTGACTCTCAGACATACATCCCAGCAAGTACATACCTTATTCACTTAAGCTCTGCTAGTGCTGAAGAACCCACCTGCCAGTGCAGGAGGCTTGAGAGAGGCTGGGAAGACCCCCAAGAGGAGGGCATGGCAGCCCACTCCAGTCCCACGGACAGAGGAGCCTGGCGGGCTAGTCTACAAAGCTACAGGCTGCAAAGAGCCAGACATGACTGAAGCGACTTAGCACACCACACAGGGGATTTCCACACGGTGTCTCAACATCAACTAGGAATGTCAAAACTCAGACTCCACATTCCACTCCGCTCCTCTTGCCTGCCCTCCCAGCACACAGAGGCTGCTTCTCTGCATGCCCTCATGTCGGCACTGCCCAGCGCTTGGCTCACAGTCACTCGCACTCGGCTCTCCTGCTCTGTCTCAGGCCCACTCCAGTCTGGGTTTCTCCCTCCTTGTTCTCTCCATTTCCACTTCATTCACCACTGCCCCACCAAAGCGCAAGATTCTAAAGCCATAAAACTGTACTAAACGTATGCTGTGGAGTAATTCCATAATTTACATAAAGTTTGATGAAAATAGAAAATAGCAACACCTCAAACCCCACCCACAAAGGATGTCTGAAAGGCACTGGAGGGACAAGAGGCAGAACAAGATCGCCTACCCAAATGCACAGCCAACCAGAAGGCAAACACAGGACAAATGGATTGCGAGTGGCTCTCAGTGTCACCGGGCTTCTCAGGTAGCTCAGTAGTAAAGAATCTGCCTGCCAATGCAGGAGACGTGGGTTTGATTCCTGGGTCGGGAAGAGACCCTGGAGAAGGAAATAACAACCCACCTCAGTATTCCTGCCTGGGAAATTCCATGAACAGAGGAGCCTGGCTGGTTATAGTCCATGGGGTCTCAAAAGAGCTGGACACAACTTGGCGACTTAAACAACACTTCGGAGTCATCACTGGTATGACTCCAGTGGCCTTGAAGGTGTCCCAAACAAGCAGGCAATAAAACCTTAGGACATCATCACGCGGGAAAGGTGGGACACAGGATATGAGGAGCAGGGAAAGCTCAGCAAGGCAAAGGACTGGGAAAACACCAACCCACACTGGACAAAAAGGCCCATGCTAATCACAAGCAAAAGTGTCAGTTCACATTATTTGGTTCTGCTTTTATGCCTTGAAAAAGAAAGCCCACTCATACCTCAAGGGTGGGAAGGGACGCAAGCTGACCACGGTGATGGCATTCTTAGACGCTCCCTCTCAGCAGCCTGACAAGCACGCACTGTGTGCCCTGGACTGCCAATAGTGCTGGCAGAGCCACTTAAGCTAATTAACCAGCTTGGTTCTGAAAACGCGATAGGAACTGTACAGCAATACTGCT
>SJYX01013618.1:0-71302 GCA_006410675.1 Oreotragus oreotragus
CGCTGAAATTAACCCGACTTTAGCGTCTGCGTTTCCAGGCTTCTCCTCAAGTTCTTTGCAAGCTGTACCTAATTGGCTTTGTCCAGGCATTGCCATTTGAGTAAATGGGTTACGTTTCGGGTTGTGTTTGTGTATTTGTAAACAAAGACGAATCTTTCCGTGAGCGGATGAAACGGGCTTTCTGCCTACCTGGATATAGACTCATATCTGTCTCTAGGAAGTCAGGACTGCGGCGATTTTGAGGACCTATTGGTCACCCCAGACACTGCACAGGATTCTTAAGAGTCGCTGTCATCTAGACATGTTTTGTCCCTTTCTTCGGACGGGGTTTGCAATTAAGAAAAATGGCCATTCTAGCCAGTGAGGTTCAACTCTGTAGGCACCTCCCCTTTACGGGCCAATGGGAAGTGACACGGAAGTGTGTATTGTTTATCCTCTGTCTAACTGCCCGTGGGAGTGATATTTAAACTGCGGGCCATATGATTTTCTTGTTTAATAGTCTGTGGAAAGAGTAAGGCAAATAGGCTCAGAATGGGAAAGCTAACAGAGGTGTTATTTAACTGTAATACGGTGTTTTTGCCTGTGTGGCACTCACTAAGTTTATTCTTATTATTTTTTATTCTTGCTTTAATATAATTTTAATTTAGTTACATCTAGAGTGTGGGGGGCTAGCTAGTAATGTACTGACTTTAGAACCTGACAGGCCTTGGTGACTTTGGGCAATTTACTTAACCACTCCAAACTCAGTTTTGTGATATGTCAACTTGAGATATGTGTACCTACTTAACACAGCTGTTCTGAAGGTTAAGTAAGGTAATGTGGAATTTCTGGAGCATAAAGCATTCATAGATAGTGCTTTAGAATTTACAAAGCTCTTTCACGTGCTTAGGTGATATGACTGAATAGGTCATGTTATTGTTTATTTCCTAGTGGTTCCTGTAACAAAAGAGAAGGACTATTTTTGGTGATGGGCATAAGTGCCTCCAAATAAGCTCTTATTTTACCCTTAGGGTAACCTTGTAAATTAAATAGAAAAAGCATAATTTTAGACTTTTTATGCTTAACTCACAGTGGTTAAGTCATATGAAGCCCAGGGTTATATAAACAAGTGACAAATAATAGATGGTTCAGTTCAGTTCAGTCACTCAGTCGTGTCCCACTCTTTGCGACCCAAGGATTTGCATCACGCCAGGCCTCCCTGTCCATCACCAACTCCCAGAGTTCACTCAAACTCACATCCATCGAGTCGGTGATGCCATCCAGCCATCTCATCCTCTCTCGTCCCCTTCTCCTCCTGCCCCCAGTCCCTCCCAACATCAGAGTCTTTTCCAATGAGTCAGCTCTCTGCTTGACGTGGCCAAAGTGCTGGAGTTTCAGCTTTAGCATCATTCCTTCCAAAGAACACCCAGGACTGATCTCCTTTAGAATGGACTGGCTGGATCTCCTTGCAGTCAAAGGGACTCTCAAGAGTCTTCTCCAACACCACAGTTCAAAAGCATCAATTCTTCGGCACTCAGCTTTCTTCACAGTCCAACTCTCACATCCATACATGACCACTGGAAAAACCATAGCCTTGACTAGACGGACATTTGTTGGCAAAGTAATGTCTCTGCTTTTCAATATGCTATCTAGGTTGGTCATAACTTTCCTTCCAAGGAGTAAGCATCTTTAACTTCATGGTTGCAGTCACCATCTGCCATGATTTTGGAGCCCCAAAAATAAAGTCTGACACTGTTTCCCCATCTATTTCCCATGAAGTGATGGGACCAGATGCATGATCTTCGTTTTCTGAATGTTGAGTTTTAAGCCATCACTCTCCTCTTTCACTTTTTCACTCTCCTCTTTCACTTTCAAGAGGCTTTTTAGTTCCTTTTCACTTTCTGCCATAAGGGTGGTGTCATCTGCATATCTGAGGTTATTGATATTTCCAGCTTGTGCTTCTTCCAGTCCAGCGTTTCTCATGATGTACTCTGCATAGAAGTTAAATAAGCAGGGTGACAATATACAGCCTTGACGTACACCTTTTCCTATTTGGAACCAGTCTGTTGTTCCATGTCCATTTCTAACTGTTGCTTCCTGACCTGCATACAGATTTCTCAAGAGGCAGGTCAGGTGGTGTGGTATTTCCATCTCTTTCAGAATTTTCCACAGTTTATTGTGATCCACATAGTCAAAGGCTTTGGCATAGTCAATAAAGCAGAAATAGATGTTTTTCTGGAACTCTCTTGCTTTTTCGATGATCTAGCAGATGTTGGCAATTAGATCTCTGGTTGCTCTGCTTTTTCTAAAACCAGCTTGAGCATCTGGCAGTTCACAGTTCACATATTGCTGAAGCCTGGCTTGGAGAATTTTGAGCATTACTTTCCTAGCGTGTGAGATGGGTACAATTGTGCAGTAGTTTGAGCATTCTTTGGCATTGCCTTTCTTTGGGATTGGAATGAAAACTGATCTTTACCAGTCCTGTGGCCACTGCTCAGTTTTCCAAATTTGCTGGCATATTGAGTGCAGCACTTTCACAGCATCATCTTTCAGGATTTGAAATAGCTCAACTGGAATTCCATCACTTCCACTAGCTTTGTTCGTAGTGATGCTTCCTAAGGCCCACTTGACTTCACATTCCAGGATGTCTGGCTCTAGATGAGTGATCACACCATCGTGATTATCTTGGTCCTGAAGATCTTTTTTGTACAGTTCTTCTGTGTATTCTTGCCACCTCTTCTTAATATCTTCTGCTTCTGTTAGGTCCATACCATTTCTGTCCTTTATCGAGCCCATCTTTGCATGGTTAGTTATTTTTTAAAATATGTGTATGATTGCTCAATTTTTTAAAAAAGACTTTGATCTCAGATTCTTAGATGTTTACCCAATAAGTAAATCAGTATTTATTTTCCAGATACTTGTTGATCACCTGTTCTTTGCCAGACACTCTTATCCAGGTGCTGGACATAGACAGTGCACAAAAACATCAAAATCCCTGCCCTTGTGGCACTAGTAGTCAGCCATGCTGTCAGATCATGTGGGGTGTCAGTCTCATGGAAGTGTACAGTGGAAAATAAAATTCATTTGATATTTAATATATAATACTGGTTATAGACTTTTATCTTTTGATTTCTTTTGATATTTAATATATAATACTGGTTATAGACTTTTATCTTTTGATTTCTTGTATTTTCTGTCCTTGTTGGGACTTCTAAGGTATATGTTCTGAGAGAGAGAACCACATGGAATCCTGGTTGCCTTTCATGATCTTGAAAGTTGCATCACTCTCATCTGTGCTGTTAGTGGAGCCAGATCAAATTGAAAGAACAAACTTATACTTCTCCTTGCAAGAATGTGTCATAAAAGCATCTAGGACAGGAACATAATTGAAAATGCAGTTTCCCACAAGCATTTTTCAACTGAAATATATATAGTTCATTAGCTCAAACTCAATTTTCTTTCTTTTTTTCTTTAACAGGGAAATGATCTTCATTGGTTAGCATGTGCCTTATATGTGGCTTGCAGAAAATCTGTGCCAACTGTAAGCAAAGGGACAGTTGAAGGAAACTATGTATCTTTAACTCGAATCCTGAGATGTTCAGAGCAGAGGTAACTATGTTAGAGTTGTTTAAATGCGGCTAATATTAAAACATAGTGACAGTAGAAATTCTCTTTTTCACTTTCTGAGCCTTTGTGCCTGTGGAATGCTAAATTTAGAAGTTAGGTCATGATTTTCCTTTGCCATATCTAAGTTAGTACCTGTTATATTTTATTTCTTTGGAGAAAAATATTTAAATTTTAATGTATTTAACACTTAAATGAGGAGTTTACTATTAAAGGTTATGACTTATTGTAATTATTGGGAGAATTCTAAGTAAAGATACTCTAAATTGAAAAGGTAAATATTTTATGGTATTAAACCTGCAACTACATACACAGGACTGGTATCTTCTATAATTAATGTGTAAATACTCAGTTTCCTGTTTAGGGGATAAGTAACACTATTACAAAATCAGAGAGAAGGCCAAAGAATATTTTAAGGAGGAGGAAGAAATTGCTTTTTCTATCTGTTGTGTAATTGAATTGATTATGTTTCATTATTTGGGCGGGGGAAGGCAATGGCACCCCACCCCAGTGCTCTTGCCTGGAAAATACAATGGACGGAGTAGCCTGGTGGGCTGCAGTCCATGGGGTAGCTAACAGTCGGACAGACTGAGCGACTTCACTTTCACTTTTCTCTTTCATGCATTGGAGAAGGAAATGGCAACCCACTCCAGTATTCTTGCCTGGAGAATCCCAGGGATGGGGGAGCCTGGTGGGCTGCCGTCTATGGGGTCACACAGAGTCGGACACGACTGAAGTGACTTAGCAGCAGCAGTAGCAGCATTATTTGGGCACTTTGGGTTAATTTTCTCATGGCTTATTAAAGGCTGGTGGGAAAAGGATGTTTGGCATTTTGGAGGAAATGCCACTGTCAAAACTTAATGGACCTCGTAGTTTAAAAAAATGACTTACTTTAAAATAATTACTAAGAAACATAATCTTTTAGCTGTAGTCTATTTATTAATCCTGAATTTCACCCAGAGTTATATTTAGGCCTAAGAACAAGAGGCAGTTGATAAAGAATTGAACACCTCGGCTGTAAACCTCAAAAAAGTGTTGAGTATAATCATCGCAAAGAAACAAATTAGAGACAGAGTAATCTAGTTAAATGACAGACAAGGAACTTTAGAAGCAAAGGTCAAATTATGGAACAATCATTATAGACTTTACTAGACAATGGCACCCCACTCCAGTACTCTTGCCCGGAAAATCCCATGGACGGAGGAGCCTGGTAGGCTGCAGTCCATGAGGTCACTGAGGTTCGGACACGACTGAGCGACTTCACTTTCACTTTTCACTTTCCTGCACTGGAGAAGGAAACGGCAACCCACTCCAGTGTTCTTGCCTGGAGAATGCCAGGGATGGGTGAGCCTGATGGGCTGCCGTCTCTGGGGTCACACAGAGTCGGACACGACTGAAGTGACTTAGCAGCAGCAGCAGCAGACTCAGTTCAGTTCAGTCACTGAGTCGTGTCTGACTCTTTGCAACCCCATGAGTTGCAGCACGCCGGGCCNCGATAGACGTGAGTTTGAGTGAACTCCGGGAGTTGGTGATGGACAGGGAGGCCTGGCGTGCTGCGATTCTTGGGCTCGCAAAGAGTGGAACATGACTGAGTGACTGAACTGAACTGAGCTGAACACTGGTTAATAATTGACAGATAGCTACTAAAAAATGGGAAAAGTATCTGATTTCACAAAACCCTAAACTCAAGTAGCTAATAGATGTAACAAATATATTCAATCTCACTAGTAATCAAGGAAGCTCAAAGTAAAAATTAGGTATTATTTCATTCTCATCAGATTGGGGAAATTTGGAGTCTCATAATACCATTATTTGGGCTTCCCACGTGGCGCTAGAGGTAAAGTACCTGCCTGCCAGTGCAGGAGAGGTAAGAGGCGTGGGTTCAGTCCCTGGGTCGGGAAGATCCTCTGGGGAAGGGCATGGCAACCCACTCCAGTATTCTTTCCTGGAGAATCTCATGGACAGAGGAGCCTGATGGGCTGTAGTCCACAGGGTTGCACAGAGTTGAACACAGTCGACTGGAGCAACTTAGCATGCACGCACAATACCATTATGCAGGGAAATAGGAACTCTTTATTGCTAATGTACATTAGAGAGAGTATAAATTGGCACAGTCACTCTAGTGGGAAATTTGGCAGCAGCCAGTGAAGTTGAAGATGCATTTTCTCTGACTCAGCAATTCTGTTTCTTGGGGATAATTCTTAAAGAAATTCCAATGTACATGTATAAAAATGTGTTCCTTATAGCATTTTTTGTTACAGAGAAAAATTACAAGTCTCAGTTTCCATTGGTTGGGGAGTAAATGCAAAAACTAGTCGTTCATATGGAGGAACATTTTTAGCAGTTAAATTGAATAAATTCAGTCTGTCCATATCAACATTAATCTCATAAACAATATTGAATGGGGAATTCTGTGATGATTCAGTGATTGAGACTTCATACTCTCACTGCAGGGGGTGTGAGTTTGATAGGGAACTAGGATCCCACATGTTGCAGGACAAGGCCAAAACACAAAAAGCCAGTTTTGAATGGAAAAGTAAGTTATAGAATGCTTACAGTGTACTATTTATATAAAATTTTAAAATCAGACATACAAAAGATACTGTTACTGGGTACATATATAACCACATAGTAAGTATAAAAACTTGAATGAGAAGGACTCAGACTGTAGAATGATGGTTATCTTTGGGGAAGAAGAGTGAGAAATAGGATTGGGGAAGAGTGCAAATGAGAACTTTGGCTGTTTCTATAGCATCTGAGGCAAACATGTCAAAATTTATGTGCTACGTTAATATCTGTTGAATCAGTTGTACGTGAATGTTGGTTTTGTTCTCTGGTTACTTATTTTATAGTGTGGATGTGTATTTCATAATTAAAAAAAAAAACTTTAATCTCAGAAAAAGAGATTAGGAAAGTTTTGGATTAGGAAAGATTTGGAAGATGAGAGAAATAAACCGACCTGTGAGACTAAGCTAGTCAGAGTCATGAGTTGTGATTTTATATCACTGTCTGAAAGTAATAGTGAGTTAATGTTGATTTACTTTTATTTACCTATACTTGTATTAATTATGGAAATCTCACTTTTAATTTTTACTATCAGCTTAATTGAATTTTTTAACAAGATGAAGAAATGGGAAGACATGGCCAATCTCCCTCCGCATTTCAGAGAACGTACTGAAAGATTAGAAAGAAACTTCACTGTTTCTGCTGTAATTTTTAAGAAGTATGAACCCATCTTTCAGGACATTTTTAAATATCCTCCAGAGGAGCAGCCGCGTCAACAAAGAGGAAGGAAACAGCGGTATGTTTTCATGTTGGTGAAGCAGGAGTCCACACTCCTTTGTCTGTGCCACAGCTTTGATCCCTCAGTCCGCATCCCTCGGTTTCTTATGCTAGTCCTAAGAAATCAATGTGATTTCATAATTGATCTTTTTTTCTCATCATAATTTCTTGCTTTCATTTTATGTTAGCTCTGAAGAGTTTAGCTTCTTTCATGTTGCAAAATGTGTGGAATCTTTGTTGATAAAAATTTTTCCTTTAAGCAGCCAACAATGCAAGAACGGGACTGTCGGTGCTCTCACCAATTAGCCACCTTGGGTATAGAATTTGATTACTTAATTTTCTTATATTGACTGTATTGACTGTTTCTATTATTTTCTACATATTCTAATACATATAAACTCTTTATTTGACTTTTATGTCAAACTGAGTGAATTCCCCTGAAAAGGCTTCTCCTTGTATTTGGATGTCTACAACCAGTGAAAAGTAGAGAAATTCGGTTGGGGGAGAGTAGTTGAATTGAAATGGTCATGAAATTGTGCTTCTGACTGTGTCTGCAAAGTCTGAAAACGTACTCTGGCTCAATGTCTTCCATCTTTCCTTTCAGATAAGGGCAGTTATGGGATACAAATACTCTACCTTTCTCAGGAAAGTTGTTTCATAAAGTAGAAGTGGAAATAGAACTAGAAAGATGTTGACAAGAAAAGTAGGGGAAAGGGAGTTATTATAATTGAATGAATAAAGTTTGCTTCTCTTTCAATATATAAACAATTTCCCAAATTGTGATGGATGTTTGTAAAGTGAGCATCTTTAAAAAATAAAACAATGTACATTTTTATATAGTTGACCCCACTGCTATGGAAGCAGCCAGTCTGGTTTGCTTGCAGTTTTAGGAAATTGTCTGTTTATAATGAAGTATTCTAAAGTTTGGATAGAAGCTTCTTTCTGAGTCTGAATGAGCTGATATCACTTATAGAAAAATAGACAGTATCTTCTTTCCTTAAAGTGTTGCGGAAAATGGTTTAGATTGTATTTGCTTTGATACATATTATTACATATATATATTATCAGTTCAGTTCAGTCACTCAGTCATGTCCAACTCTTTGCGACCCCAGCATGCCAGGCCTCCCTGTCCATCTCCAACTCCCGGAGTTCACCCAAACTCAATGTCCATTGAGTCGGTGATGCCATCCAACCATCTCATCCTCTGTCATCCCCTTTTCCTGCCTTCAATCTTTCCCAGCGTGAGGGTCTTTTCAAATGAGTCAGCTCTTCGTATCAGGTGGCCAAAATATTGGAATTTCAGCTTCAACATCAGTCCTTCCAATGAACACCCAGGACTGATTTCCTTTAGGATGGACTGGTTGGATGCCCTTGCAGTCAAGGGACTCTCAAAAGTCTCCTCTAACACCACAGTTCAAAAGCATCAATTCTTTGGCGCTCAGCTTTCTTTATAGTCTAACTCTCACATCCACACATGACTACTGGAAAAACCATAGCCTTGACTAGACAGACCTTTGTTGACAACGTAATTCTATAATATATATTATAGAATTTTCTTAATTATGTATGTATATATATTATATTGCTATATATACTATATTAGAGAAGGAAATGGCAATCCACTCCAGTATTCTTGCCAGAAAATTCCATGGACAGAGGAGCCTGGCTGGGTACAGTCCTTGGGGTTGCAAAGAGTGGGCCACAACTGAGTGACTGAGCACATACATATTATATTAGGTGTATATATTACTTCTAATTAAGAAAACTCTAAGATAAGTTTACTAAAAGGTCTACATTTATATCACCCTAATCATAGTAATAATAATTCATACCATTTACTGAGCATTTATTATGCTGCAGGGACTCTGCTAAGACTTAAATTAAGCATGTATTGCTTGAGTTAATCACTGCTTCAGCTTCATGAGGTTGATACTGTTGTTACAGGTGGGGGGAACCAAGCCTTTCAAAGGCTAAATGATCTGGCCAGTGTCACACAGTAAGTGTGGAGCTCTTACTGAAACTTAAAGAGTCTGTCTGAGAGCCCATGCTCTTCTTATAAACTGTTCTTTGAAAATTTTATAAACTGTTCTTTGAAAATTTGTCATTGAATATTGATTGAGACTTTACTGTTTGAACTGCTTTGTTAGGTATTATGTAGGACACGAGTATTAAAAACAAAAACAAACAGGCCAAAACCTAAACCCACAGTTACTGTCTTTTGAGAACTTACAGTAAGTATTATAAGAGAGAGGCATGTATAAATGCAAAAGATAATAGAAATGTAGGACTTCTGAGGCAAAAATAATCCACTCTGTATAAACCAGTTAGGTAATGTTCCATGGAAGAAGTAGAAACATCTCTGAAAGGATGGGCAGGATTTTGGTAACCATCATTTGGTACCCATTTTGGTGAATTTGGAGAGATGTTCTTCTATGCAAAGGATGAAAAATGAAAATACCACAGCAGCAAAGAGGAAATTTCACTAAGTTGGTTGGTTGTTCCAGGGTTTTCAAGTTACAGAGCCAGTTTTGGGAGTGGCTTAATTTTTTTTCTCCCTTCCAGTGTTATTGAGATATAACTCACATACAGCACTATATAAATTTAAGGAGTGCAGTATAATGATGTGACTTATAAAATGACGTCCACAATACGTTTAGTGAACATTCAGCATCTCACATAGCAATACAAAATTAAATTGAAAAAAAAAAATTCCTTCTGATCAGAACCCTTTAAGATTTATTCTCTTAACAACTTGCATATACGAACCTACAGCAGTGTTAATTATATTTATGTTGTACATTGCATCCCTAGGACTTATAGCTGAAAGTTAGAATGGCTTGAGGATTAAGCCTAAAAGTTTGACTTTTATCTTGGTAGGCGTCAAAACTACGTAGTTTGCCATGTCTGTGGTGGGAAGGCTGCTTTTTAAAGCGGGGCCATGACGTTTAACCCTTGCCATCAACTGGTGAATGAAGCCCTACAATATGCTACCCAAGGAGAAGTATCTTTTAGCGGATGGAGGAGACTAAGACACATGGAGAGCTAGGGTACTGAGTTAATGACAGTGTGGGAACTAAACTCCAGTCTTCAGCTTCTCCTCAAAACACCTTGTAAGAATAAGGGTATTGGGATATGGAGCCAACACATGTCTGATCTAAACATTGGCAGAGGTTTTGGTAGAAAAGCCAGTTTAAAACAGGTCTAAAACTCCCTTTAGCAGATGACTTAGCAAATACAACAGGTACTCTTATTTTGTCTCCCTCTTCTTCCCTACAACAGTACCTATAACAGATACTCTTAATGATAGAAATATAAGGAATTATAGGAAGCCCAGAATTTCTGCTGAAAGTCCTCTCGTGGGCTTTCCCTGGTGGTCCAGGGGTTAAGACTGTGCTTCCACTGCAGGGGGCACAGGTTTGATTGCTGTTTGGGGTAAGATCCTGCATGTCATGCAGCATGCTCCCCCAAAAAAGTCTTTTTGTGACTTAATATAATCTGGAATGTCTTTAGAGAGTGCAGGTTTACAGTTCATCAGCTGTGAGAGAGGACAAAAAATTGGAGGACTGTCTGACTGCATGAGTGTGTGCCAAGCTGCTGCAGTCATGTAGCCCACCAGGCTCCTCTGCCCATGGGATTCTCCAGGCAAGAATACTGGAGTGGGCTGCCATTCCCTTCTCTAGGGGATCTTCCTTACCCAGGGATCAAACTCACATCTCTCATATCTCCTGCACTGGCCGTCAGATTCTTTACCACTAGCGGCACCTGGGAAGGCAATCTGACTGTATATACATGGGTCTTAAAGCAACATTAGCCTTGCTGATGTCATCAAAAGAGCTATTGTTATTTTGTTCATTTCATTATTATTGTTATTTTGTTTGTACCCTTATTCTAACAAGGTGTTTGAGGAGAAGAAGCTAAAGACAGGGTTTAGTTCCCACACTATTGTTAACTCTGTACACTTGCTCTCCATGTGTCTTAGTCTCCTCATTAGCTACAAGATCCTTCTCCTTGGTTATCATATTATAGGGCTTTATTCACCAGTTGATGGCAGGGATTAAACATTGCCCTGCCTTAACGAACTCGTTAAAAAATAGAACTCGTTTTATTTTCTGCCTTAGCTATCTTGACCTGGAAAAGCTTCTACAGTTCTTCAGAATTTTTCTTCTGAGCGAGCTTTCCCTCACTCCCGGCTATTTCCTTACCTGTGTTCGGTTGAAGTTCGATTGAAGTTCTGTGTGAGCAGAACTTCTTGCACGTTTTCCATGAGAAATGAATCTGCTGTCAGTCCCTCCATCTGTGGGTTTTGTCTCTCACCTAGTTTACAGTCATGCGTCGTGCCTTTTTCTGATTCTTCTGTTATCTCATGACTTTTTTCTTCCCCCCAAGGCGACAGCCCTGTACCGTGTCTGAAGTTTTCCATTTTTGTTGGGTGCTTTTTATATATGCAAAAGGTAAGGAAAGAGTAATATTTATTTCAATATTAGCTTACTTAAAAGTTCAGGTACTATTACTATCAGCCTATAATGTGTATCAGGAAAAGATGCTCACTAAAAAATTTCTCGAGGATTTGAATCCCACCTTCTTTAAGTATTGCCATTTTATAAAGCTTTTGAATTTCTTTTCTTTCTTTCTTTCTTTTTTTTCCTCTGATATTTTCTCCCTTCCTCCCTCTCGATCTCCCTCTGTTTTTTAAAAAAAATTATTGACTGATTGATTTCTGGCTGTGCGGGATCTTGGTTGCCGTGCACGAGCTTTGTCCAGTTGTGGCGCGGGAGGCTGCTCTCCAGTTGCGGTGGACAGGCTTCTCGCTGCAGCGGTTTCTTTTGCGGAGCACCGGCTCTAAGGGTGCTCCAGCTTCAGCGGTTGTGGTACACCGGCCTAGTTGCTCCGCAGCATTGGGTTTCTTTGCAGTGTACCAAATAGCGTGCATTAAATGGACTATCTTTTAGTTTTGTTCTTACACAACACCTTTTCCAAAGCATATTATCTCTGAATTATGGGCTCAAAACACGTTAGTCTGACTGTGCTTTTGGCTTGGACTTGTATTTTGCACAAGACATGCCTTACATAATGGAGTGGGACTAATCATTCTCAAAGTAATTTACTTTTTATGCCTTGTTCAGATAAACATGCTCAATCAAATGCCTTTAGATACAACTTATTTTCACTACCCTCTATTCTCACTTAACCTGCCCAAGGTCTGCGTTCAGTGAAATACATTTTTATGACTATCATTGTCCTCTCTGTGTTTCTATGTAAAAATGATTCTTAGTAATTTAAGGAAGAAAAGAAAGTACAGTTCCTTAGCTTTTTCTGTAGACTGTGTAGAATGCCTTTGCCATTAAGATAGCCTAATAAAATGCAAAGTTAAAAATCAAAGAATTTTAGAGCTGAAAGGTATTTCTTCAGAAGGAGAGATTCTCACTATTAGGTCAACTTGCCCATTGTATTTATGTTAAAGAGTAACTTACTGAGGCCCAGAAACTAGCTGCTGGAACAAGAGTTAGGATGTGAATCCACATCTTGTAGCTCTTGGTTTCATGCTGGGGGTGTGGGCCCTCCAGCAGGGATGTGTCACTCTGTTGGTGTCACTGTGATTGGTCTGATTGTTATAGGTTACAACTTATCCTGCCTTCCCCGAGCTGCGTGCTTGATTGAAAAGAAAAATCTTTCTTTGTCAGAAGTAAGCTCTTGGTGATTTTCGCTTTCCATCACACTGCGTGTTTCTTTAGTGCGGATAAAGGTGGTGTGATCAGTGGCATGAAATGTAGAACATCTTAAGAGCACATAAACTGTTTCATGATGGTCTGAACATTCACTGCCCCTTGGCTTACTGTGGCTGGTGTTATATATTAATCTGGGCAGTAGGTTATGGGCAGGTATATCTGACTTAGGATTTTTATCTGTTTTATGTCTTTTATGGTATATGTACACTTGGAGGTAAGTATTTAGTACTGGTATATAAATTACTGGAAAAGAAGTGTATTGCTCTCAAGTAGGTTTTGGTCTCAGTTGAGCAACTGGGGTGGCATATTTTTGTCTCTAACAGTTATCTCAGTGTTTGAATTTTGTCTTACTGTTATTAATTCTGTCTGTAGTTATTTGGTCTGAAGAGCCTTTGTCTACTCACAGTCCAGTGCTGTGATCATTTATGCTTCACTACGATCTTTTCCAGTAGAGTAGAGTAGTTTGTTTTCTTCAGTTCTTGATTTCATTATTTGGGGGGAGGTGGGTGTATTCTTTTATGGGCATCTTTTTCATGACTTCGTGTGCAGCAGTGGGCATCCCAGATGATCTCATTCCTGATAAATAAGCTAACATTTGCCAGTTAGCTTTGTTGACTTCCAGTGGCAAGTACACACCAGTGACAAGTTTGGGCTTGTTGTTATGAAGGGCTTTGTGGCCTCAAGGCCGTTAGGCACCACTTCCTGTTTTACATGATATCCCAAGTCTTCAGTCAGATTATCTTTGTTGATTGAAAGATAAAATATTGTACAAAGTGGGATTTATTTCTAAAGTCAGGATTGAAAAGGTAGACTCTGTCATGTTAGGAGAGTCCTGGAATTTAGATTCTGATCTTTAGGGACATTTAAGTTTCTTTTAAGAAGTTATGCTGCAGGTTTTTTCCTTCTATGGCAAGTACACACCATTGACAAGTTTAGGCTTGTCAGTGTGATGGGCTTTTTAATTTGAAACTGGTAGGTACCACTTCCTGTTTTACCTTTGAGGAATTAAGTATATTTTAATATTAAGCATGTTTATAGTCAAAGCAAGTTAGTTTGGTTATATCAATGCAGAATTTAACCTATTATTTGTGTTTTTGGCAACAGAAAAATATTTTTTTCTCTTTAATTCATTTAAATTTATTTGTTGAAATGTTTCATCTATTAATAAAAATGAACTGCTTATCCTGATATGCTGAGGTAAGTGGTAACTTTCTTTAGAGGAAAGAAGGAAAAAAGCCTGAAACAAAGTAGTATGAGTGTGTGTTTGTATTTAGTGTGAAAATGTCGAGGTTCAGAAATAATTCTTCAGATGTATGTTAGCTATTTAGATTGAATTCATCTGTTACTATGAGAATGTAAAATCAATATGAAGCGTATATAAGCAGTGTTTAATGGAAGGAGGGATATGCTTAAAGATATAAAATATCTAGAACTGTTTTAATTTCTAAGAATAACTCTTTTAACTGCCTGTAAAAACCTGTTTTCAATGTTAGAGATAAACTAGAACTACAAAAGTTATATGTTTCTATAGGTTTACGTTTTAGTTTAGTTTTTTCTCTGTTACCAAGCATCAACAGTTATTCCCAGGATATTTGCTCTAGAACCGAAATATCTTTTATTGTGATCCTGTTGCGTTAGTTTGTATGAGCCTGTATTACTACATCAAAAAGCATTGAACTATTACTGTTAGGAGTCTTATTATAGTTTCTGGTCTATTTAAAGTACATATATGCTAAAAAATAATTATATTAATACTTTTTGAGCTTTTCCCAAATATTTATACCAATTTTCCTGACAGAAAAGTATTTTCATATTCAACAATTTCTTACAGCTTGAGATAATTCATGAAGTTGTATTCAGGGTTTTCAAAAGAAAAACCAGTGAAAGTAAGTTTGGACAGGCATTTAATAAATGCCTATTTAACAACTGTTAAGTTAATGGCGTTTTTAGTGAAGTTTTGGTTTTTCTTAAACTCTTAGAAATTAAACAATTAGTAATATTTCAAAATGTAAATTTGCGAAAACACTTTCTGTAGCTCTTGAGTCAGCCTTGCATATTGTTGAATAGTGTCATTTTAATTAAAGGGAGAGATTATTTTTATAATATTGTAAAGTTGATGCAAATTTGACTCTCTAATTCTTTATAATCCTATAGGTAATTTTCCCATGATTAGTGATGATTTGGTTAATTCTTATCATCTTCTGCTGTGTGCTTTGGACTTAGTTTATGGAAATGCCCTTCAATGTTCCAATCGTAAAGAACTCGTGAACCCTAATTTCAAAGGTAAGTTTGTAAATCAGGGACTCAGATGACTCACATGCCTACACTGTGTTTACTCTTGGGGGTTGTATACATAGTACAGGTTTCCTAGCATCAGAGAACATAAATGCTTTCCCACGCTTCATCACCATAGTTATCCCAGAGTACTTAGAACTAGGAGTTGAGCTCTCTGTAAAAATATTTGTAGAAAGACAAATCACAAATATCACAAGGTTTTAAAAGTGTTAGATGACAACTTTAGAAGTTTCTGAAATATATACTCAATGAGAAGAAAGAATTTAGAAATCTGGAGTAGCAATGATGCCATTCGAGCTGACGGTGGTTTTGTGCAATGGCAAGTTTTATGCCTGACACACAGGAGGAGGTCAGAGAAGGTTTATTGAAAGATTTATTCATTCAAGTATTTTCTACAGAAGAGGAATACCTATGGTTCTGAAATAATTAAAATGCATTTTCAACTCTGAAAGGTGTGTGGAAAGGATCATTATTTTGGTAATGCATTTAGTAGGCTTTAAGGTGTAGAATTGCTATGAATGATAGTAAGAGGCCAAATTATGATTTATAAAGCAAATATTTAAAAAGTACTTATTAAACTACTATATCATGCTCTTGTTGCTTGAATAATACCTTGGTAGGATTCTGAGTGATTGTCAGTTTTGAAATGGTTACGATTAGAATTTCAACTTGTCTGACTCACAAGGTAGATTTTTAAAGTTAGTGCAGTTAATTACTTCAGTTGCTCCTGGCTTGGTAAGTCTAGTGTTCTCTGTATTCTGTCCTTTCATTTATTTTCTTCCTAACTCCCTTTTGTATTTCTATATCACTGGTTCTCTTCATTTTCCCCCTCTTTTATTTATTATTTGTGGGGGGTTTTTTTGCCTTGCATTGAGTCTAGGGCAAGAAGGGCTGTAAAGTAATATAATAAAAACATCTAATGTAATTAACTCAAAGTATATAAAGACTATGTGCTTTGAACAGTAACTTTTCTATCTGAATGTAACACTTTTTTTTTTTTTTTTTACAAAATTTAATTTTTCTGTTTTGTAGATATTATAGTATAAAAAATAATTTTTTAGTTTCTCTTTTTAAACTCTCTCCAGATAGATAACTGAATAACTGAAATCTTTGAGTCATAATAAAAGCTTTACTTCTATTTGCTATTTTTGAAGTGTACTTAAATAGTTAAATTAGCACCTTACATTATTTTCTATACACGCATGTGCTAACAACTCATGTGCTGATTAGACCCTGTTATTTATATCTTAATGTATTACAGTTAGGCTTGTTGAATGCTACCTGATATCTCTGTTCTGTGCTTTTACCCATCATAGGTCTATCTGAAGATTTTCATGCTAAGGATTCTAAACCTTCCTCCGACCCGCCTTGTGTTATTGAGAAACTGTGTTCCTTACATGATGGCTTAGTTTTGGAAGCAAAAGGAATAAAGGAACATTTCTGGAAACCTTATATTAGGAAGCTTTATGAAAAAAAGGTTTGTAAGTGGAAAGAAATTATTTGAAAATATTTTGTGAGTAAAGACTTGATTTAATATGATGACTTAAGGATCTTTTTTTTCATCATAGCTCCTTAAGGGAAAAGAAGAAAATCTTACTGGTTTTTTAGAACCTGGGAATTTTGGAGAGAGTTTGTGAGTACTTCTGTTATAAAAAGTGTTTTCATACTTTATGTGCTCAGGAAACGTCAGAGTTTAACGTTTTTATTGTTTGTATCCTGGAAATTTAGAATGTTTTGTGGAAGAATATAGGGATGCAGTAAAAAATTCTATCAACTCTTACTTGAAGCACATATTTTGAAGTAGTTGAAAATTGTGTGGCTGTTCTTTAAAGCTCTGATAGTTAAATTTTGGGATCATGATTTTTGAAAGAAATCCTTTTGGAACTACCCAGGTGGCGAATGGTGCTGTGGAAGCACTGAGGTCTTCACAGGTGCCTGGAGCAGCCGGGAGAGAGAACTCGGCTGGCAGCTTGGTACAGGGCACCCACCCTGGAATACTGTCAGCAAAATACACTTCCTGTACAAGGCATGAGCGTAGTGGAGCACGCCTGCATTTCTGCACTCCTCAGTTTTTGTCTTGGTGATCCCACTAAAATTTAACTTTCACAGAACTATTAGAATTTTTAGTAAATGAAAACAAGTAGCCTCACACGACTTCAAACGGCAGTCCTGCGAGTGTACATTTTGCCTATTTTTCCCCCCTCTAGTAAAGCCATCAATAAAGCCTATGAGGAGTATGTTTTATCTGTTGGGAATTTGGATGAGCGGATTTTTCTGGGCGAGGATGCTGAAGAGGAAATTGGGACTCTCTCAAGGTGCCTGAACACTGGTTCAGGAACAGAGACTGCTGAGAGGGTGCAGATGAAAAACATCCTGCAGCAGCACTTTGACAAGGTGAGCCGAGCCAGGCCGGAGTGGCAGTGCGAGAGCAGGCGTGCCGAGGGCCTGCTTTGTTCTGGCCGTTGAGTGTGTATGTGTGTTTTACTGGCTTCCAGTACAAAAAAGAAAATTCACATCCTACCTATTGCAGTTGAAAAGGTTATCTCTGTCTTTATTTTAACTTTTGTTGACATTGACTTTCACAAGTTTTGGTTAGATCTGCGAAAAAGAATTTAATATAAATGTCAACAAATGCCTCACGCTGGTTGTTGTTTTTGAAAAGATGGGCCAGGGATATACAGCTAGTACATACTGAACATAGTAGGCATTTCGAAAATGTTGATTGACCCAAATTAGTACCTTCATCTAAGACACTAGGGAAACTGAGAATCTGTAGTCTTTAAGAAAACTCTCTTAAACTGAGTTTCAGGGTCATGTGTTATTTCAGGTAGGATGATGGAGACTCGAGAGTTTCCTTTCTGTTGTGTGGTGTTCATAGATAATAAGCAACTTCTGACAGGTACTTCCAGAGGCACTGTGGCTAATTCCAAGGGGTAACTCACCTGTAAGACCAGACTCAAGGCTGGTTTGCTTTTTTCATTCAGCAAATATTCTCAAGATATTCTATATACCAGGTTGTATCCTAGACACTGGGACTACGTCAGTGAACAAAACAGCTATGAATATCCTGTTTAATATTCTGATGTGGGGAGATGGATAAGAGATAACCAAACAAGTAAATATATCGTATATCAGATGATGATAAATGAAGAAAACTAAAATAGAGTAATAGAACAAAGTATTGAGGAGAAGAGAGAATGGGTGGGCCTTGGGCTCCTGGGTGTAGATAGGGTGGTTGGAAAAGGCGTCTCTAAGGAGGTAGTATTAACGCAGACCTGAAGAAGGTGAGGAAGCAAGTTATGAGAACAGCTGGGGAATGTATTTGAAACCAAGACAACAGCAAGCACAAAGCCGCGAGGTACAGACATGGTTGGCTTTCTGGAGGAACAGTGAGTGAGAACACCAGTGTGGTAGAAATTGAATGAGTGAGAGAAACAATGACTGAGAGCTGAAGCGGGGTGGACCAAGGGGACAGACCAACCATAGAGGACTGTGAAAGCCGTGGGAAGGTGCTCACTTTTGCTCTGCTTGAGAGGAAAGCCGTTAGGAAGGTGTTGTAGAGAACAGTGACTGATGGAATCTGGTTTACGTTTTTAAAAGGGCTTGTGAAGAGGTGGGATGGAGCAGGGGTGGGAGTAAGGAATTAAAGGCTATTGCAGTGATTGTGGTGATAATTCATGGTGTCTTGAATCAGAGAAGTGGTTGTATTTGGGCTCTGTTATGGAGACAGCATCCACAGAATGGCTTGGATCTAGGGTGTGCAAGAAAGAAAACAGTGAGGACTCCAGTTGGGTGCATGGTATAAAAGCTAATGTCCTTGCAGATGTCTGGAAGGTTCTTCAGTGATCTAGCCCCACTCCCTCTCTGAATTCATCTCTCACCACCTTCTTCCTCACCGTTTCCACTCATGTCATATTAACCTCCTTTTTCCTTCTTCAGATATGCCAAGCCTACTTCCAACTCAGAGCAAGCTCTTTCCTTGGCCTATGGTGTGTTTCTTCAAGATACTCATATGGTTCACTTGTTCATTTCCTCCAGATCTCTAATAACCTGACTACTATATGAAATAATAACCACCAGCATCTTCCCATACCTCAAGACTTCCTTTCCCTCTTACTCTGTGATTCAATTCAGTTCAGTCGCTCAGTCGTGTCCGACTCTTTGCGACCCCCCTGATTAGTGTTAGTATTAATCACTGTCTGATGGTTGGTAGGTAGGTAGGAAGAATTTTTTATCTGAAGATGATAGACAGAGAAAGACAGAAGGAGGAAGAGGGGAAGGAAGGCTAGATGGACTGTTTATTATCTGTCTCCTTGCCTTAGAGTCTAAGCTTCATGAGGTCTGTGACGAGTGTTGTGTTCAGCGCTTGTAGGCATTACATAATTATTTACTATTGATGGTTACTGAGGGGAGAAAGAACGGGTCTAGGGGGGTGAAAATCAAGAGTCACAGTTATGAGCATGTTCAATGTGAGATGTCTCTTAGACATTCTAGTAGAGGAGCTGAGTAAGCAGTTGAGATACACAAGACTAGGGCTTCCCTGGTGGGCCACTGGTTAAGAATCCACCTGCCAGTGTAGGGGACACAGACTCAGTCCCTGGCCTGGAAAGATTCCACATGCTGTGAACTGAGCAACTAAGCCCGTGAGCTGCACCTACTGGGCCAGCATGCCTAGAGCCTGTGCTCGCAACAAGAGAAGCCACCAGAATGAAGCCTGAGCACCGCAACAAGGAGCAGCCCCCACTTGCTGCAACTAGAGGACGCCTGCACACAGCAACAGTGACCCAGTGCGGCCAAAACCAAAAGAATAAACCTTTAATAAAGAGAGAGAGATGTAAGACTAGCGTTCACAGCAAATGGAAATGCCATATATAGAAGTGCCTGTGTACGTGCGCTCAGTCGTGTCTGACTCCGCAACCCCACGGACTGTAGCTTGCCAGCCTCCTCTGTCCAGGCAAGAAGACTGGACTGAGTTGCCATGGGATCTTCCCGATCCAAGGATCAGACCAGCGTCTCTTATGTCTCCTGTATTGGGCTCTTTACCTCTAGTGCCACCATATGAAAGGACGTCACACACACCTATACACAGAGTCACTAGGACACAGATGGCTTTTAAAGTTATGGAATTAGGAGAGGTTACCTAGTAGTATGAGTTGCCGGGCAATAAAAGAGGTCTAAGGAGTTAAAGACTCTTCTTGATCAGAATGCACAGGAAGTTTTAAGCTAAGCACTTAAACAGGGCTACCAAGAAGCCCCGTGCCGACCTTGAGGACTGTGGGCAGGAAGTTGGTTGTGGTTGCCTTCCCTCGTTTCCTTTGTGGAAGCACTGCTCCCTGTAGGCCCGGTGGTGAGATGCTGCTGGCTGCTGTTCTCCCAGAAAGGCTCCGGGTCATACACAGGGACAACAGTGGCTGCAAGGAGAGCTTCTCAGGGACTCTCCTGGTGGCCCAGGGGTTAGGACTCTGTGCTCCCAATGCAGGGGGCCCAGGTCTGATCCCAGTGCTGCAACTGAAGAACCTGCACATGGCAACAAAGATCCCAAGTGCGGCAACTAAGAACTAACGAAGCCAGAAAAAAAGCTGTCAAGTACCGAGAGAAATCTTCTGAATGTTGTTAATCAACCTCGATCATCTTATTGACCTAAAAAAGTTATAGAATTAATTTCTTTGAAGCAGAGTGGAAGTGTTGGCTCTACTCTTAAGTCACAGAGAAAGCATGTAGATTTATTTCTGTTTAGTGGATTTCTGTGTTTTTCTGTATGTCGTGGAACTTGAACAGTTCTGTTGCCAGGTAAAATTTTTGGTGGGTGTTTTTACAGCTGTCTCTGGAATAAGTACATTTACTACATAGGGAAACATGGTCTGTCTTGAGTATTAAAAAATTCTTAAGCTATCTTAACTTTTCAGAGTTTGTTGGAAATATAGAAAAAGATATTTTATTAGACTGTGTATTCATGCTTAAATTCTTTGGTGTCAAGTTGTATCTTTTTCATTTTTGTGTTCAAGAATTTCACTTGAACTTATTTCTCTGAAGGTCTGTCTGCTTTAGGGGGCAAGCCTATGATAGAGTCTAGAAACTAAAGGAGGGGCAAGAAGACTGCAGAAGGCTCTTCTGCATCAGGCTGTGCTCTGCATCTAGGGAGTCTTGCTTTATCTTCTCTGTGAAGCAAGATTTGATTATTCAGAGAGGCTTTTGTGAAACCATGGATTTCATTTGGGCCAGACTTAATTCTCAGCTTTCTTTTGTAGGTCTTTGAATAATTACAAAAAAAACAGTAGAAGGGAGTTATGAAATTATGTTTCCCAGAGATAGCCTTAATATTTCATGCTGCTTTTTGCTTTCAAATTTTGAAGGAGAAATAATAGGGAACTATGCCTTATTTAAAACATTAACTTTTTTAAAAAAATCTGTGCCACATGGTGAGGCTTGTGGGATCTTAGTTCCCAACCAGGCATTGAACCCCTGCCCTTGGCAGTGAAAGTTCAGAGCCCTAACCACAGGACTGCTGGGGAATTCCCATAAATATTTTTTAAGAGACAAACTTCTTGGTTGGCTAAAGTATAGATTGTCCTTTAACACAATTTCACATGGATAGTGATGTCTCTTAGTGGTGTTAAATTCCAAGAAAGGGGTGCCATTTGAATCACTAATATTTATCAGTAATGTAAAGATAAAGTCTGATTGGGTTGAATTCCTATTTATGAAGTGATTGACAGTCTCTTTGACCTGAAATAATGTTCCTTTCTCCCCTTTAGTCTAAAGCACTTAGAGTCTCCACACCACTTACCGGTGTGAGGTACATTAAGGATAGCAGCCCCTGTGTGACTCCAGTTTCGACAGCTACACACAGCTTGAGTCGCCTCCACACCATGCTCACGGGCCTCAGGAACGCACCAAGTGAGAAGCTGGAACAGACCCTCAGGTTAGTCTGAGCCCTTCTTGCCTTCTAAGATTTGGTTGTTGACTGTCTTCCAATGCTTTATTTTAATGTTTTGCCATTTGTGCCTTAATTCACCCATTGATAATTCTATATTAGTGTTATGCTCAGTTCTGTTGTTAGTCCTTAGAGGACAGAAAAGGTATGACTAGAAAATGATCCTTTTTTCTCAGTATCTTAGGGCTGCTATACAGAATATGGTAGACTGAGTATCGGTGGCTTAGAAACAACAGAAATTAATTTCTAACAGTTCTAAATGCTGGAAGTCCAGGCTCGAGATGCGAACAGTCAGTGTCTGGTGAGGACTGCTTCCTGGTTCGTAGACAGCTGTGTTTTTGCTGTGTCCTCGTGTAGCAGAAGGAAGAGCTTGGGTTTTCTTTATAGGGGCTCTAATCCCACTCATGAGGACCGCCCCCCTCATGACCTAATCACCTCCCAAATTCCCCACCTCTGTACGTTAACCTTGGGGATTAGATTCCAATGCATGAAATTGAGGTGGGAGTGGGAGGGGAGCAACTGTAGACGTTCAGTTCATAGCTCTCAGATTTTTTTAAACACAGTTCAGGAGACAGTAACTAATAACACTAGATACTGTAGAATGAAACACTAACCTATCTATTATCAGTTAGTCTATCTTAAGGTTTCAAGGAAAGAGGGATCAGTAAAGATGGGCATCTGTCAAAAAACTTCAGAATGAGGACTGAATCTGAGCAAATTTCCGAAGGGTGGGTCACATTTGAAAAGAGAGCCAGTTAGATTCACAGCCAACGTAAAATGACCGTAACTTTTCTAAATTCTATAAAACACCCTTAGTCTGGAAAGGAAGTCAGCTGCCTTTAGTTCCTTTGATCTGTCTGATACTAGTAAGAGTATCAGGGAACTTTAGTGCAAAACACAATAGACTGAATTTCATTACCTGTGCATAATTTTTAGCAAATTTATTTGACAAAATTACCTCCAAGACTGCTTCTATTCCTAAACATTTATGATTTAATGACATAGACCCTATGGGAGAACATTTAATTTCTGGCAGTATAGTATAAGAAAGCCCTGTATAAGCATACAGTAATTTCCCACTCATAGCCACACATATTAAATACCAAGGCTGATCAGTTTTCCTGTATGTTTTTATGAAGTCTACTTTACTCATAAACTGAATTGTGATTGACACCCAGTAGGCTTTTTCTGCATGACCTCTTCCTAAGTCATATTGCTCAGATGAATCTTGTTTACCTAGAATTCAGAAGCATTTTATAAATACATTTTGGAAGGCTGTCAACCTCTGTGTCTTCCAGATCTCCTTGCAGTCTCTAACTAGGTGTAACAGCTTCTTTAGTCTTAAATACCATTAGTGGGGTTAAATATTGCCAGTAGATACTAGGTAGAACCAGAGTCCTGTTGTTGTAACCTCTGTGTGTACTCATAAGTAAAATTCTGCTTACATATGATATTCAGTAGCCATTAGTATCAGGACTATAATTGATTTTTATTTCCTTTGAATTTTCTAAACTTGCTGCATTTTCACAAGGACTATACATGTTTATGATCAAGATAAAAACATAATTATTACAGAAGCCCACACAGTGATCATTTATATTATGCTTCTGAACATATAGTGCCTTTCAAGTAAAACTAGAAAAACCAGTGGAATAAACTTCATTTTGGAGGAAAAAATGTAGAATGCCAGTAATGATTTATATGACTTTGTTGTAGTGTAGATTATATAGCCCTTCATTCTGTTTTCTTCCAGGAGTCCTTAATAAGAGTTGTGCTGCTATCTGGGAAAAGAGTTGAGGGCAATTTTGTTTGTCAACAGTGATTGCAGATGTGTAGGGTAGGTGGGGGCCAGTCACGGACATCAAATGGGCACTGGTCAGAGTTGCTCCATGGAATAAATATTTTTCATTCAAATGGTAATACTAACAGCTTTGATAAGGAAGTATGGGATTGCCTGGATTAATTGGGATGTGTATAGTTTCTGCTCAAAGTATTTGATATTTACAGGTTAAAATTACTCTGAAATTCCAGAGTTGTAAACAGTTTATCACTTTGTGACTTGGCAAGACCCTTAAATAATTTCTTCTTCTTTTTTTAGGTCATGTTCCAGAGATCCAACCCAGGCTATTGCCAACAGATTGAAAGAAATGTATGAGATATATTCTCAGCATTTCCAGTCAGAGGAGGATGGCAGTAATTGTGCTAAAGGTAAGGCTTAATATTACCCATATTGTTCTCATTTTTGAAATTTAACTATTAATATGTGGATTTCTTTCTTGGAAACCGAGTCAGAAATTGACTCTAGTCTGAGGGCCACAATACGGATATCCAACTTTTCTGTCAACCAACCGATTTCTGGGCTAATCTCAGTAAGAGAAATTTTAGATTGATAATCTTCATTATGTTGGACTTCTGGCACTTAACGTCTGTAATTTTCATCTGTAGACTGGACATTAAGTAAGCACTATAGTGATGCCTCCTCATATCAAGAGCAAGGCCAGAAGACACAGCTGTTGCCTGCCCAGGCTTGCTCTTAGAGCTGCTTGATGTCATGAAGCATAAGTGCCGAATTGTGCAGGAGCAGGCCAGTTACATACCGCTTAGCACAGAGCGGCTCTATTTGGAACTGAAAAAAAGAAAAAAGTGTGATCTTGATGGAGTGCTATTACAGTTTTTATGTACAAATTTTATTTCCAATTTTAGAAAAATTTCAGTGTTACCATGAAGAAAATGTTAAGGAATCTTAGGGACAGTTGAAATAGTAGCTCTTGGAAGGACATACATATATATGAAGTGTTGGGGTTGGTTTTTAAATTGTATTCTGTGGGTAGGGGGTGGGATAGACCCTCATTTTCCACAATACTTATGTTCTTTGCATGTGACTTTTGTGTTTTTTTTAAATTTATTCAGATATTGCCAGCAAGCATTTTCGTTTTGCAGAGATGCTTTACTATAAAGTATTAGAATCTGTTATTGAGCAGGAACAAAAAAGACTGGGAGACATGGATTTATCTGTGAGTAAATAGCCAATGTACTGAGCAGCACAATAAAATGTAGTTCCCTTTCAGCCCAACCCACCAAGAAAACAGCCATTATGGAAAAAATAATATATGACTTTGACGGAATAAGACTGTCGTCTAAGGAAACTTGTGTTCTGAGCCTCTCATCTCCGGATGCCCACTTAGTGTTTCTCTTCGCAGCAGGCTGTGTGTTATCACTTAGAGACTCTGTGGGTAGTAAGACTCCTTAGTCAAGGTTAACACATTCAGACTTAGCCTTAACTGAGGTTTTTATTTTTTTATTTTTTTAAAATTTATTTTTTTACACGAACTCCCAAACATGAACCCCACTCCCACCTCCCACCCCACATCATCCCTCCAGATCATCCCCATACACCAGCCCCAAGCATCCTGCATCCTGCATTGAACATAAACTGGCAATTCATTTCTTACATGATAGTATACATATTTCAATGCTATTCTCCCAAATCATCCCACCCTCTCCCTCTCCCTCTCCTTCTCCCTTAACTGAGGTTTTTAAATAACATGGAGTTTTAATTCAAGCCTTGTACAGAATAAATTGAGTATTGATTATATAGGCATTTACTGTAAATATCCAACCATTGATCTTTGACTAAGGTAATTTTTCTAGATTATGGAAGTAATGCTTGCTTTTAATGACCTCAATAAAGATAATTTAAAAATAAATTAACTTTAACATTTTAATGAAAACTGTGGAGAAGGCAACTGTAAAATTGACAAATAATGGTTCTGACTCCTTATAACTATCTACAGTGCTTTTATTCTGTATAAAAATATGGCTGTGTATACATTGGAATGTTAACGATAAAATAGAGTGAAATTCTGCCATTTGCATGTGTGGATGGACCTAGAGAATACTAAGTGAAATAATGTCACTTACGTATGTAATCTTAAAAATATGCAAAAGAGAAACAGACTCACTGATACAGAAAACAAACTTTTGGTTACCAAAGGGGAGAGGGAAGTAGGAAAGGATAAATTAGGACTATGGGATTAACTATACTAACTAACTGGTATATACAAAATAGATAAGCAACAAGGGTATTCTGTATAGCACAGTAAATTATAGCCATTGTCTTATATTAACTTATTTCTAGAGTATAATCTGCAAAAATACTGAATCATTACACTGTACACCTGAAACTAATGTAACATTGTAAATCAACTGAACGTCAATAAAAATAGTATATGGTTGTCAAAATTTAAAAGGCTGTTTTAGAACAGTTTTTCTTTTTTTAATTTTGAGACAAACAGAAGAGTATAAAAATGTTCCTAGATGTTGAAGCTTTGTTTTTTTTATAGGGCATTCTGGAACAAGATGCATTCCACAGATCACTCTTGGCCTGCTGCCTTGAGGTTGTCACTTTTTCTTATAAGCCTCCTGGGAATTTTCCATTTATTACTGAAATATTCGATGTGCCACTTTATCATTTTTACAAGGTATTTTTGAAAATCTGATACTGATGAGGAAATTGTAGAAGAGAGTAACATCTTGTTAGTCATCTAATCCATTTTAATATGGAAGTACATTTCTTCTGTTTTAAATTACATATTTAATAATTTCCACTCTAAATGGGGAGCAGAGAAGAAAAAGAGTCTTAAGAAATATATAAATTCTTTTAATGTGTATGGATCTATTTTGTATAAAAGTTTCATATGATTCCTCCATTTATCTGATAGTCTTTTAGAATACTTTCTTTTTATAAGGTAAGAAAGTCTATAAAAAGTAGCAAATTATCACTAGCTAATCATGATAGCAACCTTCTTTTTCATTTTATGAAAATTAAATGAAAGTGTTTTTCAGAAAAGAACTTTTCATATGTTATATAGAGGCACACAGTTATAGCACTGATTTGGTTTCCCTCTTGATATTGATTTAGTATATAAACTTATCTTAATTCTCATACACTGCTGCTGCTAATTTGCTTCAGTCGTGCCCAACTCTGTGCGACCCCATAGACGGCAGCCCACCAGGCTCCTCTGTCCCTGGGATTCTCCAGGCAAGAACACTGGAGTGGGTTGCCATTTCCTTCTCCAATGCATGAAAGTGAAAAGTGAAAGTGAAGTCGCTCAGTTGTGCCCAACTCTTAGTGACCTCATGGACTGGAGCCTGCCAGGCTCCTCCGTCCATGGGATTTTCCAGGCAAGAGTACTGGAGTGGGGTGCCATTGCCTTCTCGTACACTAGTCAAAACTAACTTTCATAGTGGCATAGACTTCTCAGTTTGAAAATATCACATTTTGAGTCATGTATCTTAATCTCAGTAGATAGAGCATGTTTTTTAATTTAAAGATTTTTGAAATGTATTACTGTATGAAAGATTTTAGATGGCTCATACCTGCAATTTAAATAATTATTAAGGTAATGAAATGAAGAGCAGCTGTTTCAAAATAGTATTCTTTAACCTTAATTTTTCATGAATTGACTTGTTTCTATAAATATATAAAAAATATTGAAATATGTTTGCCCATGTTGCTTTTCCACTTGAATAATTTTCTTGTTAAAAGTTATTACTAAACAAACCAAGACATTTTGAAACAAGACTTCTCAGTTTGAAAATATCACATTTTGAGTCATGTATCTTAATCTCAGTAGATAGAGCATGTTTTTTAATTTAAAGATTTTTGAAATGTATTACTGTATGAAAGATTTTAGATGGCTCATACCTGCAATTTAAATAATTATTAAGGTAATGAAATGAAGAGCAGCTGTTTCAAAATAGTATTCTTTAACCTTAATTTTTCATGAATTGACTTGTTTCTATAAATATATAAAAAATATTGAAATATGTTTGCCCATGTTGCTTTTCCACTTGAATAATTTTCTTGTTAAAAGTTATTACTAAACAAACCAAGACATTTTGAAACATTTCAGGTGATAGAAGTATTCATTAGAGCAGAAGATGGCCTTTGTAGAGAGGTGGTAAAACACCTTAATCAGATTGAAGAACAAATCTTGGATCATTTAGCTTGGAAATCAGAGTCTCCGCTCTGGGACAGGATTAGAGACAATGAAAACAGAGTTCCCACATGCGAAGAGGTTTGTGAAAAGATATTAACATCTTTCTGTGACAGGAAGCCTATCAACATCTATCCTACTCATAATTCTCTTTCACTGACCATAGTTAAACTTAGCGTCTTGCTCATAAGTGTGGGAGGGTAACAGCTGGGTGTAATTTGTTATGATCACCTCTGTATCTATGAGGAAACAAGAGTCAAATGATTAGTGACTGCTCCATGGTTTTAGTGACAGTAAGAATTCAGTGTTCTGTTGTGATTTCCTAATCAAGTTTCTATACTTTAAAATGGTTGATTGTCTAATTCTCCAGTGAGTAATGAAGGCTAGTTTGTATTTAGTATCCAGTTATTAGGTTTGAGTTTTTTAAACCTGCCAGACTGTTTTAAGACTGACTTACTATTTATTTTGGCTGTGCTGGGTCTTCATCGCCGCACTTGGGCTTGGTCGGGTTGCTGCAAGTAGGGCTGCTCTAGCTGGGGTGTGCGGGCTTCTCATTGGGTGACCTCTCTTGTTGCAGAGCACGGGCTGCAGGGTGCACGGGCTTCAGCAGTTGCTCGGGGGCAAGTGGGATCTTCCTGGACCAGGGATCGAACTCATGTCCCCTGTATTGGCAGGCAGATTCCTATCCACTGCACCACCAAGAAAGTCCCAGAATTTTTTTTAACTTCAGTATGAAAGTGAAAAAGATAGGTGATTTTATTTAGGTGGAAAAACTGATGAGCCAAGATAATTTCCTTTTGCCTTAGATTATTATTTTTTGGTGTTTTTTTTTTAAACTTTTTTGAATAATGGTATTTTGTGTAAACATTTCTTAATAGGTCATGCCACCTCAGAACCTGGAAAGGGCAGATGAAATTTGTATTGCTGGCTCCCCTCTGACTCCCAGAAGGGTGAGTGAAGTTCGTGCTGATACTGGAGGACTCGGAAGAAGTAAGTTTAAAATACTAGGGGAAGTATTTTGGGGATTAAAATTCCATCCAAAACTACAAGTGAAGTTAGTAGGGTATATATAGAAGAAAATAATCCATGCATTATAGTGTCACATGGATCAGTTAAAGAGCACAGGAAAATGTATGATAAGTATCTTTTAAAATAGAATGCTATATATTAATGTGATTCCTATTTTTTAAGTATATTTTTTCCTATAAACACACAAAAGGGCTGAAATGGAAAAACCAAATCATAAATGATTATTGTTGGGTAATAGAATTCCAGGTGATTTCTATAAAGTTTTTAAGATGAATATGTATTACTTTTAAAATCAGAAGAAACAGAAAAAGGTTTCTTAAAGATGGAGCCTATGACGTAATTAGGTATAGACGAGCCAGTGAGTTGAGAGGACTGAATGGCCTGAGTGTGTTCAGGTTTTTCAGTTTTTTGACCATGCCTTGCTGCTTGTAGGATCTTAGTTCCCTGACCAAGGATTGACCCCAGCAGTGAAATCTCCAAGTCCCAACCACGGATCACAGGGAATTCCCGGGCATGTTTAGCTTTGACTCTTGTCAGTTGAGCAGTGCCACCTACCCTGGTTAACATAACAGCATTGCTGGCCCTGAGGTGCAGCAAAGGGAAGTTTTGCTATTCATCTGGTTACAGTTTAGACAGCTCTTTATAACAGTTGCCAAGTGCAACACATACTTCAGATAAAACTACTTTTTTAAAAGTGATTCTCTAAATCCAGAGAGTTCTAAATCCTTAGATGCCATTAGAAAGATAGTATTTCTAGATCAACTTTTTAATGTAACTGATAAGTACTGGCTATAGAAGATCAGTTTTAAAATCAGAAATCTCTCTATACCAGTGCATTGTCAATGGATATGAATGATCTGTATGAAGATTTCCTCATTTTTTAAAGAGGCATAATGGCTTAACTTGTTCTGCTTGTTATCCACTTTAAACTTCATTTTTTGTACTTATCACTTTTCCATATTCATGAGGTCTTTTAATATTTTACAAGATAATGATCATAATTTAAAACACTAAAAAAACTGTATTGAAGTATAGTTGATTTACAANTTTTTTTTTTAAACTTTTTTGAATAATGGTATTTTGTGTAAACATTTCTTAATAGGTCATGCCACCTCAGAACCTGGAAAGGGCAGATGAAATTTGTATTGCTGGCTCCCCTCTGACTCCCAGAAGGGTGAGTGAAGTTCGTGCTGATACTGGAGGACTCGGAAGAAGTAAGTTTAAAATACTAGGGGAAGTATTTTGGGGATTAAAATTCCATCCAAAACTACAAGTGAAGTTAGTAGGGTATATATAGAAGAAAATAATCCATGCATTATAGTGTCACATGGATCAGTTAAAGAGCACAGGAAAATGTATGATAAGTATCTTTTAAAATAGAATGCTATATATTAATGTGATTCCTATTTTTTAAGTATATTTTTTCCTATAAACACACAAAAGGGCTGAAATGGAAAAACCAAATCATAAATGATTATTGTTGGGTAATAGAATTCCAGGTGATTTCTATAAAGTTTTTAAGATGAATATGTATTACTTTTAAAATCAGAAGAAACAGAAAAAGGTTTCTTAAAGATGGAGCCTATGACGTAATTAGGTATAGACGAGCCAGTGAGTTGAGAGGACTGAATGGCCTGAGTGTGTTCAGGTTTTTCAGTTTTTTGACCATGCCTTGCTGCTTGTAGGATCTTAGTTCCCTGACCAAGGATTGACCCCAGCAGTGAAATCTCCAAGTCCCAACCACGGATCACAGGGAATTCCCGGGCATGTTTAGCTTTGACTCTTGTCAGTTGAGCAGTGCCACCTACCCTGGTTAACATAACAGCATTGCTGGCCCTGAGGTGCAGCAAAGGGAAGTTTTGCTATTCATCTGGTTACAGTTTAGACAGCTCTTTATAACAGTTGCCAAGTGCAACACATACTTCAGATAAAACTACTTTTTTAAAAGTGATTCTCTAAATCCAGAGAGTTCTAAATCCTTAGATGCCATTAGAAAGATAGTATTTCTAGATCAACTTTTTAATGTAACTGATAAGTACTGGCTATAGAAGATCAGTTTTAAAATCAGAAATCTCTCTATACCAGTGCATTGTCAATGGATATGAATGATCTGTATGAAGATTTCCTCATTTTTTAAAGAGGCATAATGGCTTAACTTGTTCTGCTTGTTATCCACTTTAAACTTCATTTTTTGTACTTATCACTTTTCCATATTCATGAGGTCTTTTAATATTTTACAAGATAATGATCATAATTTAAAACACTAAAAAAACTGTATTGAAGTATAGTTGATTTACAATATTGTGTTAATTTCTGCTACCTAGCAAAGTGACTCAGTTATACATGTATATATATTCTTTTTTCATAGTCTTTTCTATTATAGTTTAGCACAGGATATTGAATATAGTTCCCTGTGCTATACAATAGAACTTTTTTTGTTTATCCAGAGATAATGATCATAATTAATGTATTCTTAACTCTGCAGCTTTGTTTCAAATGTAAATCTAGTAAATTTGTTTGCTTTTGTATCATCAAGAAATTGAAATGTTAAGCCACAGTCTGTCAGAAATACTCCTATCAATCCTCTTATGACCTCCCTACATATATTTTAATACTTAAAACCCACTCATGTGCAGTTTTTACAGCTAGACATGGAAAAGAGAAAGGGATGCCTCTCAAAAATTCAGATTGGTGTGGATTCAAACTTAACAATAGAGGAAGCTACAGTGGTTAACAGAGTTTCTGTTTGGGATGTTGAAAAAGTTTTGGGGGAAGATGGTGGTGGTGGTGGTGGTGGTCTGCACAGTAAGTGAAAGTCACTTAGTCATGTCCAACTCTTTGCCACCCTATACACTATACAGTCCATGCAATTCTCCAGGTCAGAATACTGGAGTGGGCAGCTGTTCCCTTCTCCAGGGGATCTTCCCAACCCAGGGATCGAACCAGGTCTCCTGCATTGCAGGCGGATTCTCTACCAGCTGAGCCACTAGGGAAGTCCAAGANTTCTCCAGGTCAGAATACTGGAGTGGGCAGCTGTTCCCTTCTCCAGGGGATCTTCCCAACCCAGGGATCGAACCAGGTCTCCTGCATTGCAGGCGGATTCTCTACCAGCTGAGCCACTAGGGAAGTCCAAGAATCCAGGAGTTGGTAGCCTATCCCTTCTCCAGTGAATCTTCCTTAACCCAGGAGTCGAACAGGGGTCTCCTGCATTGCAGGCACGTTCTTTACAAGCTGAGCTATCAGCGAAACCCTCTGTGAATGTGATACCACTAGATTGTATACTTAAAAATAGGTAAAATGCCAAATTACATGTATTTTATCACAACTTAAAAAAAAAAAGTGATGTAATATACCCTAAACCATTGAATTGTACAATCTAAGTGGATGAAATATACGTGAATCATATCTCAGTAAGGTTGTTTAAAGAAGAGTAAACTAACTAAGCTTAATTGAATCTAAAACATGTATGTCCATTCTTACTGAATAACATTATTATATTTTAGTAACTTTCTACGTGTAAAAAATGACAATGATGAAAATGCATAAAATGGAGAGTAAATGCCCCCAAATGTTACCACAGTAATTTCAAGTCCATCAAGTCTTCATATCAAGTAGTAGCTTTACAGTGAAATCGTGTTATCTGAGTGTTAGGTAGAAACTGAATACGGTAGAGAAATAGTTATTCAAAATGCCCCTAAATCATCAAGACCTCATGCTAGTGGAGGGAAAAGTCTAGTTTGATTTAACAGAAGATGTAGTGAAAAAAGCAACAGTGTGAGACAAATAGAGAAAAATCCTTCCTTTAAATTTTGCTCTTAATAGTATTCAGTTGAATTTTCATTAATTTAATTTAGCTATGATGTGACTCCTATAATTTTTCTTTTTCAGTTACAATGTATTTCAGACACTTAGTTGTGAGCATAATATCTTGGATGGAAGTCAGATCTGTCTCCTTGAGTTAAATGGTTCGATCTTTTCTTTTTTCTGACCCTAGGCATATCATCTCCAACCACACTGTATGATAGGTACAGCTCCCCAACAGCCAGTTCTACCAGAAGGCGACTGTTTGTGGAGAATGACAGCCCCACGGATGGAGGGACCCCTGGGCGCATTCCCCCGCAGCCTCTAGTCAATGCTGTCCCCGTGCAGAATGTATCTGGGGAGGCTGTATCTGTCACACCAGTTCCTGGACAGACCTTGGTCACCATGGCAACAGCCACCGTCACAGCCAACAATGGACAAACAGTGACCATTCCTGTACAAGGTAAGGAAGGCAGAGTTGGATATTGAGTTCTTTCTCTGGCATTTATCACTTGAGATTTGGCTGGAATGATGATACGAGACAAGCACGGACTGGGAAAGGGGTTGTGGCGGGGCGGGGAATGGGAAACCTCTGCCCGGAGAATCTGGTATTATCAACATTTTCTTTGTGCTTTTTTTTCCTTTGAAACAAACTTTAGGTATTGCCAATGAGAATGGAGGAATAACGTTCTTCCCAGTCCAAGTCAATGTTGGGGGGCAGGCGCAAGCTGTGACTGGCTCCATCCAGCCCCTCAGTGCTCAGGCCCTGGCTGGAAGCTTAAGCTCGCAACAAGTGACAGGAACAACCTTGCAAGTCCCTGGTCAGGTGGCCATTCAACAGATTTCCCCTGGCGGGCCACAGCAAAAACAAGGCCTACCTTTAACTAGCAGCAGTGTCAGACCCAGGAAGACCAGCTCTTTATCGCTTTTCTTTAGGAAGGTAATTTTTCACATGCTCTCACCAGGTCTAGAACTCGGGAAATACAAGGGTTAGATAAAGTTTGAGATATAATATTTTTGTTTATCTACTAGGTTTATCACTTAGCAGGTGTCCGCCTTCGGGATCTTTGTGCTAAATTGGATATTTCAGATGAACTGAGGAAAAAAATCTGGACCTGCTTTGAATTCTCCATAATTCAGTGTCCTGAACTTATGATGGACAGACATCTGGACCAGTTGTTAATGTGTGCCATTTATGTGATGGCAAAGGTGCGTACCATTAGGAATATAAAAGGAAAAAGATGCTACTTCCTTACTCTTAGAACACCTTTAACAGCTTTACTAAGGTAAAATTCACATACTGAATAATTCACCCATTTAAAGTATACAGCTCAGTGGATTTTAGTATATTCATAGATATGTGTGACAAGTACCACAGTCAATTTTAGAATATGATATTCCATTGTATGAATATAATATTTTGTTTATCCATTCATCAGTTGATGGACATTTAGATTATTTTTACTTTAGGGCTATTATAAATAATGCTGCTAATGAACATGTGTATACAAGTTTCTGCATGGACATTTTTTCATTTCTCTTCTGTATATACCTTGGAGCATATTGCTGGGTCATGTGGTAAACTCCATTTTTAACTGCTTGAGGAACTGCCAGACTGTTTTCCAAAGTCACTGCACCATTTTACAGTTCCACAGATAGTATATGAAGGTCCTTATTTCTCCACATTCTCATTAACACTCATTATCTGACTTTGTTTTTAAAAATAATTTGAGGTGAAACTCACATAACATTATGCATTTTAAAACAAATGGTCCAAGTTTTTAAATTGGTGACTTTTTTCTTCTTTTTCAAGGTTTGGCTAGTCTAAATTGCTTGACATTCTTGATGAATTTTAGAATCAACTTGTCTATTCTTCTTGTTATAAAGAAGTCAGGTGGGGTTCGGATAGAGATGATGTTGACTCTGTAGGTTAGTAAAGGAGTATTGTTATCTTAACCATAGTTTACCTTCTGATTAATGAACATTTCAGGCCTATGCTTTTCTTTGTGGGTAGTTTATTGCTGAATGATTCTTTTTTCCCTGGTTACGAGTCTATTCAGATTGTCTGTTCCTTCTAGAGTCGGTTTTGGTAGTGTGTATCTTTTCCAAGGAATTGGTTTTCTCCGGGCTACTTTGTTGGCACCGTTGTTTATGATATTCCTTTTAGTCCTTTTTATTCTTTGTCAGTAGTAAATTGACAGTCTTCTTTAAAAATTTTGGTCAGTCTAGCTGAAAATTTGGTTGGTTTTGTCAAAGAACCACTCTCTGGCTTAGATGCTCTGATCTTTATTGCTCCCTTCTTTCTGCTTGCTTTGTTCTTCTCGTCTGCTCAAGCTGTCTTGAGGCTTCTTTTTGTTCTTTCTGTTCTCCTGGCTCTGCCGCACGGCCTGTGGGATCTTAGTTCTCTGATCAGGGATTGAACCCAGGCATTTGGCAGTGAGAGTGCCAAGTCCCAGCCACTGAACTACCAGGGATTCCCTAGGCTGTGCTTGCTCTTTCTTTAGTGTCTTAAGATGGATGGATAGGTAATTTAATCTTCCTTTTTTCTTACTATGGGCATTAAGAGCTATAGATTTCCCTCTAGGCACTGCTTTAGCTGTATCTCATAAATTAGGGTATGTTGTGTCTTTATTTCACTCATCTCAAAGCATTCTCTAATGTCTTTTGACTTGCTGGTTATCTAGGTATGTTGTTTAATTTCCATGTATTTGTGAGTTTCTCAAATTTTTGTTAATTTCTAGTTTCAATCCACTGTGGTTCCAAAATACACTTTGTATTAGTTACTTTAATCCTTTTAAATTTATTGAAGTTTTGTAGCCTAGCATGTGGTCTATCCTGGACAATGTTCAGTGTGCACTTGGGAAGAATATATATTCTGTTGTTGGATGTTACATCTGTGACATCTATAGATGTAAGGTTTTTTAGTGGGTTTTTTTTTTTTTTTTTAATAAAGTCTGTTTCTTTGTTGATCTTCTGTCTAGTTGCCAGTGGGGTATTGAACTCTGAATATTATTGAATTGTCTATTTCTCTGTTGTCAGTTTTTACTTCATGTATTTTGGTGCTCTGTTATTAGGTGTCTGTATGTTTTTAATTGTTAGATCTGTCTAATGGATTGACCCCTCATAATTATGAAATGTCCCTTTTTATCTCTAGTAACTTTTTTGTTTTAAAGTCTATTTTATAGTGTGATCTTTGTATAGCCACTCAGCTTTCTTGAGTTGCTGCTGGATGATATGTCTTCTTTCCATCTTTTTCTTTTAAATCTGTTTGCTTTAACCTAGTGTATTTTGTACATGGAGTATATAGTTCCATCTCTTTTTTTAATCTAATGTGACAATTTCTTCCTTTGATTGTGTTAATACATTCACATTTAACTTGTAACTGGATATATGTCTGAAATTTTCCTTTTTGTTTTTTATGTCTCATGTCTTTTAGATTCTCTCCTTCGTTGCTTTCATTTTCATGTGCATTCAGTAAATACTTTGTAATATGGCACTTTAATTTCAGTATTGAGTTTTAAACTTTTTTTTTCTAGTGGTTTCTTTAGGGTTTTCTACATTTTTTTCTTTTTGCTCTGCCTTTTTTAGGTCCCATCTTTATTGAGATATAACATCACATTTCTTTACATATGTATTTTGTTTTATACAATTTAAAAAATCAGTTAAGAAATACACATTCTGTATTCTCTCCAGTTACATAATAATTTTTACATTGTTCTTTGTTTTTTCACGTGTAGTTGATTACTGTGTGGGGTCACTTACTTTTAGTTTGAAGAACTTGCTTTAGTATTTTCATGTAAGATGGTTCTGCTGGCAGCAAGTTTTCTGTCTTTATGTTTAGCTGAGACTGTATTCATTTCACTTTCATTTACAAAAGATAATTTTGTTACATACTGGATTCTTGGATTTTACTTTGTACACTGTTTCATAGCTTCAGTAGTTTCTAATGAGAAGTTATCCGTTACTTTATTAGAGTTTTCTAGTAAGCAAAAAGTTGCTTTTCTCTTGATGCTTTCAAGATTCTTTCTTTGGCTTTCAACTTTTTTACTAAGTGTCTGGGTATGGAGCTCTTTGCATTTGTCCTACTTGGAATTTGTTAAAATTTGTGGATATATTTCAGACTTAAATTGAAGAAAGTAGGGAAAACCACTAGAACATTCAAATCCCTTACCAGAGATACAGTGGAAGTGAGAAATAGATCCAAGGGATCAGATATGATAGACAGTGCCTGATGAAATATGGATGGAGGTTCGTGACATTGTACAGGAGACAGGGATGGACCATCCCCGAGGAAAATACAAAAAAGCAAAAAGCTGTCTGAGGAGGCCTTACAAATAGCTGTGAAAAGAAGAGAAGCAAAAAGCAAAGGAGAAAAGGAAAAGCTGGAATGATGATACGAGACAAGCACGGACTGGGAAAGGGGTTGTGGCGGGGCGGGGAATGGGAAACCTCTGCCCGGAGAATCTGGTATTATCAACATTTTCTTTGTGCTTTTTTTTCCTTTGAAACAAACTTTAGGTATTGCCAATGAGAATGGAGGAATAACGTTCTTCCCAGTCCAAGTCAATGTTGGGGGGCAGGCGCAAGCTGTGACTGGCTCCATCCAGCCCCTCAGTGCTCAGGCCCTGGCTGGAAGCTTAAGCTCGCAACAAGTGACAGGAACAACCTTGCAAGTCCCTGGTCAGGTGGCCATTCAACAGATTTCCCCTGGCGGGCCACAGCAAAAACAAGGCCTACCTTTAACTAGCAGCAGTGTCAGACCCAGGAAGACCAGCTCTTTATCGCTTTTCTTTAGGAAGGTAATTTTTCACATGCTCTCACCAGGTCTAGAACTCGGGAAATACAAGGGTTAGATAAAGTTTGAGATATAATATTTTTGTTTATCTACTAGGTTTATCACTTAGCAGGTGTCCGCCTTCGGGATCTTTGTGCTAAATTGGATATTTCAGATGAACTGAGGAAAAAAATCTGGACCTGCTTTGAATTCTCCATAATTCAGTGTCCTGAACTTATGATGGACAGACATCTGGACCAGTTGTTAATGTGTGCCATTTATGTGATGGCAAAGGTGCGTACCATTAGGAATATAAAAGGAAAAAGATGCTACTTCCTTACTCTTAGAACACCTTTAACAGCTTTACTAAGGTAAAATTCACATACTGAATAATTCACCCATTTAAAGTATACAGCTCAGTGGATTTTAGTATATTCATAGATATGTGTGACAAGTACCACAGTCAATTTTAGAATATGATATTCCATTGTATGAATATAATATTTTGTTTATCCATTCATCAGTTGATGGACATTTAGATTATTTTTACTTTAGGGCTATTATAAATAATGCTGCTAATGAACATGTGTATACAAGTTCTGCATGGACATTTTTTCATTTCTCTTCTGTATATACCTTGGAGCATATTGCTGGGTCATGTGGTAAACTCCATTTTTAACTGCTTGAGGAACTGCCAGACTGTTTTCCAAAGTCACTGCACCATTTTACAGTTCCACAGATAGTATATGAAGGTCCTTATTTCTCCACATTCTCATTAACACTCATTATCTGACTTTGTTTTTAAAAATAATTTGAGGTGAAACTCACATAACATTATGCATTTTAAAACAAATGGTCCAAGTTTTTAAATTGGTGACTTTTTTCTTCTTTTTCAAGGTTTGGCTAGTCTAAATTGCTTGACATTCTTGATGAATTTTAGAATCAACTTGTCTATTCTTCTTGTTATAAAGAAGTCAGGTGGGGTTCGGATAGAGATGATGTTGACTCTGTAGGTTAGTAAAGGAGTATTGTTATCTTAACCATAGTTTACCTTCTGATTAATGAACATTTCAGGCCTATGCTTTTCTTTGTGGGTAGTTTATTGCTGAATGATTCTTTTTTCCCTGGTTACGAGTCTATTCAGATTGTCTGTTCCTTCTAGAGTCGGTTTTGGTAGTGTGTATCTTTTCCAAGGAATTGGTTTTCTCCGGGCTACTTTGTTGGCACCGTTGTTTATGATATTCCTTTTAGTCCTTTTTATTCTTTGTCAGTAGTAAATTGACAGTCTTCTTTAAAAATTTTGGTCAGTCTAGCTGAAAATTTGGTTGGTTTTGTCAAAGAACCACTCTCTGGCTTAGATGCTCTGATCTTTATTGCTCCCTTCTTTCTGCTTGCTTTGTTCTTCTCGTCTGCTCAAGCTGTCTTGAGGCTTCTTTTTGTTCTTTCTGTTCTCCTGGCTCTGCCGCACGGCCTGTGGGATCTTAGTTCTCTGATCAGGGATTGAACCCAGGCATTTGGCAGTGAGAGTGCCAAGTCCCAGCCACTGAACTACCAGGGATTCCCTAGGCTGTGCTTGCTCTTTCTTTAGTGTCTTAAGATGGATGGATAGGTAATTTAATCTTCCTTTTTTCTTACTATGGGCATTAAGAGCTATAGATTTCCCTCTAGGCACTGCTTTAGCTGTATCTCATAAATTAGGGTATGTTGTGTCTTTATTTCACTCATCTCAAAGCATTCTCTAATGTCTTTTGACTTGCTGGTTATCTAGGTATGTTGTTTAATTTCCATGTATTTGTGAGTTTCTCAAATTTTTGTTAATTTCTAGTTTCAATCCACTGTGGTTCCAAAATACACTTTGTATTAGTTACTTTAATCCTTTTAAATTTATTGAAGTTTTGTAGCCTAGCATGTGGTCTATCCTGGACAATGTTCAGTGTGCACTTGGGAAGAATATATATTCTGTTGTTGGATGTTACATCTGTGACATCTATAGATGTAAGGTTTTTTAGTGGGTTTTTTTTTTTTTTCTTAATAAAGTCTGTTTCTTTGTTGATCTTCTGTCTAGTTGCCAGTGGGGTATTGAACTCTGAATATTATTGAATTGTCTATTTCTCTGTTGTCAGTTTTTACTTCATGTATTTTGGTGCTCTGTTATTAGGTGTCTGTATGTTTTTAATTGTTAGATCTGTCTAATGGATTGACCCCTCATAATTATGAAATGTCCCTTTTTATCTCTAGTAACTTTTTTGTTTTAAAGTCTATTTTATAGTGTGATCTTTGTATAGCCACTCAGCTTTCTTGAGTTGCTGCTGGATGATATGTCTTCTTTCCATCTTTTTCTTTTAAATCTGTTTGCTTTAACCTAGTGTATTTTGTACATGGAGTATATAGTTCCATCTCTTTTTTTAATCTAATGTGACAATTTCTTCCTTTGATTGTGTTAATACATTCACATTTAACTTGTAACTGGATATATGTCTGAAATTTTCCTTTTTGTTTTTTATGTCTCATGTCTTTTAGATTCTCTCCTTCGTTGCTTTCATTTTCATGTGCATTCAGTAAATACTTTGTAATATGGCACTTTAATTTCAGTATTGAGTTTTAAACTTTTTTTTTCTAGTGGTTTCTTTAGGGTTTTCTACATTTTTTTCTTTTTGCTCTGCCTTTTTTAGGTCCCATCTTTATTGAGATATAACATCACATTTCTTTACATATGTATTTTGTTTTATACAATTTAAAAAATCAGTTAAGAAATACACATTCTGTATTCTCTCCAGTTACATAATAATTTTTACATTGTTCTTTGTTTTTTCACGTGTAGTTGATTACTGTGTGGGGTCACTTACTTTTAGTTTGAAGAACTTGCTTTAGTATTTTCATGTAAGATGGTTCTGCTGGCAGCAAGTTTTCTGTCTTTATGTTTAGCTGAGACTGTATTCATTTCACTTTCATTTACAAAAGATAATTTTGTTACATACTGGATTCTTGGATTTTACTTTGTACACTGTTTCATAGCTTCAGTAGTTTCTAATGAGAAGTTATCCGTTACTTTATTAGAGTTTTCTAGTAAGCAAAAAGTTGCTTTTCTCTTGATGCTTTCAAGATTCTTTCTTTGGCTTTCAACTTTTTTACTAAGTGTCTGGGTATGGAGCTCTTTGCATTTGTCCTACTTGGAATTTGTTAAAATTTGTGGATATATTTCAGACTTAAATTGAAGAAAGTAGGGAAAACCACTAGAACATTCAAATCCCTTACCAGAGATACAGTGGAAGTGAGAAATAGATCCAAGGGATCAGATATGATAGACAGTGCCTGATGAAATATGGATGGAGGTTCGTGACATTGTACAGGAGACAGGGATGGACCATCCCCGAGGAAAATACAAAAAAGCAAAAAGCTGTCTGAGGAGGCCTTACAAATAGCTGTGAAAAGAAGAGAAGCAAAAAGCAAAGGAGAAAAGGAAAGATATACCCATTTGAATGCAGAGTTCCAAAGAACAGCAAGGAAAGATAAGAAAGCCTTATCAATGATCAGTGCAAAGAAATAGAGGGAAACAATAGAATGGGAAAGACTAGAGATCTCTTCAAGAAAATTAGAGATACCAAGGGAACATCTCATGCAAAGATGGGTTCAGTAAAGGACAGAAATGGTATGGCTCTAACAGAAGCAGAAGATATTAAGAAGAGGTGGCAATACACAGAAGAACTGTACAAGGAAGATATTGGTATGATCACTCACCTAGAGCCAGAAATTCTGGAATGCAAAGTCAAGTGGGCCTTGGGAAGCATCACTACGAACAAAGCTAGTGGAAGTGATGGAATTCCAGTTGAGCTATTTCAAATCCTAAAAGATGATGTTGTGAAAGTGCTGCACTCAATATGCCAGCAAATTTGGGAAACTCAGCAGTGGCCACAAGACTGGAAAAGGTCAGTTTTCATTCCAATCCCAAAGAAAGGCAAGGCCAAAGAATGCTCAAACTACCGCACAATTGCACTCATCTCACATGCTAGCGAAGTAATGGTCAAAAGTCTCCAAGCCAGACTTCAACAGTACGTGAACTCTGAACTTCCAGATGTTCAAGCTAGTTTTAGAAAAGGCTGAGGAACCAGAGATCAAATTGCCAACATCTGTTGGATCATCGAAAAAGCAAGAGAGTTCCAGAAAAACATCTATTTCTGCTTTATTGACTATGACAAAGCCTTTGACTATGTGGATCACCACAAACTGTGGAAAATTCTTAAAGTGATGGGAATACCAGACCACCTGACCTACCTCCTGAGAAATCTGTATGCAGGTCAGGAAGCAACAGAACTGGATATGGAACAGCAGACTGGTTCCAAATAGGGAAAGGAGTGCGTCAAGGCTGTATATTGTCACCCTTCTTATTTAACTTACATGCAGAGTACATCATGGGAAACGCTGGGCTGGATGACACACAAGCTGGAATCAAGATTACTGGGAGAAATATCAATAACCTGATATGCAGATGATACCACCCTTCTGGCAGAAAGTGAAGAAGAACTAAAGAGCCTCTTGATGAAAGTGAAAGAGGAGAATGAAAAAGTTGGCTTAAAATTCAATATTCAGAAAACTAAGATCATGGCATCTGGTCCCAGCACTTCATGGGAAATAGATGGGGAAACAGTGGAAACAGTTGCAGACTTTATTTTTGGGGGCTCCAAAATCACTGCAGATGGTGACTGCAGCCATGAAATTAAACGGTGCTTACTCCTTGGAAGTAAAGTTATGACTAACCTAGACAGCATATTAAAAAGCAGAGACATTACTTTGCCAACAAAGGTCTGTCTGGTCAAGGCTATGGTTTTTCCAGTAGTCATGTATGGAGAGTTGGACTATAAAGAAACCTGAGCACCAAAGAATTGATGCGTTAGCAGTGCGGTGTTGGAGGAGGCTCTTGAGAGTCCCTTGGTCTACAAGATCCAACCAGTCCATCCTAAAGGAGATCAGTCCTGAATATTCAATGGAAGGACTGATGCTGAAGTTGATACTTCCAAAACTTTGGCCACCTGATGTGAAGAACTGACTCATTTGAAAAGACCCTGATGCTGGAAAAGATTGAAGGTGGGAGAAGGGGACGACAGAGGATGAAATGGTTGGATGGCATCACTGCCTCAGTGGACATGAGTTTGAGTAAACTCCAGAAGTTGGTGATGGACAGGGAGGCCTGGTGAGCTGCAGTCCATGGGGTCGCAAAGAGTCAGACACGACACCACCTGATGTGAAGAACTGACTCATTTGAAAAGACCCTGATGCTGGAAAAGATTGAAGGTGGGAGAAGGGGACGACAGAGGATGAAATGGTTGGATGGCATCACTGCCTCAGTGGACATGAGTTTGAGTAAACTCCAGAAGTTGGTGATGGACAGGGAGGCCTGGTGAGCTGCAGTCCATGGGGTCGCAAAGAGTCAGACACGACCGAGCAACTGAACTGAGCCTAATGGTTTTTAAATAAATTTGGAAGGTTTCGGCCTTGGAACATTTCTTCCTGCTTCACTCCTGGTACTCCCATTATGTGACCCTGATGTGCTTAATGGTATGCATGCCCTGTATCTCTGAAGAACTTTCTTCATTCTGTCCTCTGTTCTGTGAACAGTTCCATCTCAGGCGTGTTAAACTTCTCCTTTGCTAGTGCAGATCTAGTTTTCATCCTCTAATGAACATCTGTCACTGTGGTTTATTCTAGGTCTTGATTCAGATACCATGTATTCCCTCTGTTGTTACTGAATTAGTAGATTTACTTTAATATAGATTTCATTTGTTGTATGCTTTTTAGAGACATTTCCAGAGACTTTAAATGGTTGTTTTTTAATGCGATTTTCACCAGTGTCACTGGGGAGCAGGTTCATGGATCATCTCATACTAATTTATGCTAGAAGCCAAATTCACTCTCAGTGTACCCTTATTCTTTGCCAGGTCACAAAAGAAGACAAGTCCTTCCAGAATATTATGCGTTGCTATAGGACTCAGCCACAGGCCCGGAGCCAGGTAACATTTTCTCTCAGGGCTGAAAATAAAGATGAAAGTCTTTTTGATGCATATAAAAAATTAACTACAGGTGATTCTGTAGCTTCTTCTCCAGGATAAAAAATAGGACTCTATTTTAATCTTATTTAATTATTGACAGCCACACATCTTGATGAGTTTAAGTTCTCTTTTCCCCCAAAGTTAGTGATGTAAAATATTTGATTCTTTTTAACTCAGATAATTACAAGATAGATGTAAATTAGGAAGCTGCTGTTTGGATTCTATGTCACCTTGAATTCAGTCCGGTTTAGGACACACAGTGCTGCACATTTAACCAAAATAGCATTAAGTGAAATTTTAAAACCCATTTTACCTTTAATGCTATATACTTGTCTCGAAGAGGTAGGTAGGTAAAATCTTTGTATCTGACTTAGAATGACTTTACAATTAGGTATTATTGCTGCTCTGTAGTATGGTAGGCAGCCAAGTTGAAGCCTGACAGGCCCTGATACATAACCTTGGCTGCATTTACAAACCTCTCCTGAGTAGGACAGCTATTACTGTAGGGAACTGAGAATTAAATAACATCAAAGTTGTATAGTCTGTGATGTGCTCAATAGATATTGTTCTTTTGCCTTCTCATGCTCTGCTTAAAGGTGTACAGAAGTGTTTTGATAAAAGGGAAAAGGAGAAGAAGAAATTCTGGCAGCAGTGACAGCAGAAGCCATCAGAATTCTCCAACAGAACTAAACAAAGACAGAAGTAAGTGGGATCTTTATGAATGTACACAACTAAATTAGGAGCTCCTCTTTTTTTAGGTTTAGAACTAAAGAATTACTAAAATTACTGTTGTAGAAACTGTGGAAAAACAGTTTATTGGCAAAAGATTTGTTGGAACAATAAACAATTCTAAATTTAGTAGCAAAGTTGTCGTTTATTCTATGGTTTTGAGACACACTGTGCATGAACATTTTTATTCAGGGGTACTAGAAAAGGTTAGAGAAGACAGGCATTTGTTGACCTGAGTTCCAGAAAAATGTGGCACGTCAACAGAAACCATGCTATGGAAATACCATCCTTAATTGCTGGTTTATACCACTTAATGCAGGGCTCAGTCCTAGAAAACTGGTGTCAATTAATGAATACTTGCTACAATGAATGAATACTTGGTGTCAATTAATCAAGCCCTTGCTACATTAATAGAATGATGGTAGTTAGTGGGGATTCCCAGGTAGCTCAGTGGTAAAGAATCCACATGCCAACGCAGGAAAGCAGGAGATGTGGGTTCGACCCTTGGGGTGCGAAGACCCCCTGGAGCATGGCAACCTGCTCAAGTATTCTTGCTGGGATAAACCCATGAACAGAGGAGCCTGGTGGGCTACATCCCGTGGATTCTCAAAGAGTCGGACACAACTGAACATGCACACACACAGAGTTAGTACCAAATACCTTGTCTGTGCTTTGCTCCTCGGTGTAGGAGCTTTGCTGTGCTTTGCTGCCGTTTAGCAAGGAGAACCGGTAGCTGTGCACCCTCCTCTTCCTGAGTTTTCTTTTTAAAAGCAACCTGCACCAGCAGTCTCCCTGTTTAACACCTTCTGTTCTACCTGGTACAGCCAGCAGAGACTCCAGTCCTGTCATGAGGTCCAGCAGCACCTTGCCGGTCCCACAGCCAAGCAGCGCCCCTCCTACCCCGACTCGCCTCACGGGGGCCAACAGTGACGTGGAGGAGGAAGAGAGGGGAGACCTCATCCAGTTCTACAACAACATCTATATCAAACAGATTAAAACGTTTGCCATGAAGTACTCGCAGGCAAATGCAGTAAGTTTGAGGAGGATTATTTCATACTTTTTTTTCACTTGTGAGGAATGAGAAATCATGTGTTTTTGAGCTACTTCTGTGTAAATTAGTTTGACAAATAATTATTTTGTTAAGTAAAATAAAACTGAGAAAGTCTTGAACAGAAATAATTTGCTTAATGAACATAACTTCTGTTGTGAAGCGTTAAACATGAATAAGATTGCATTTGGACTCCCTGCAAAGTATATGAGACGGACTGCATAAGTTCAAATTATCCCAAACTTGCCAGCTCTGGTGACCTTGCAAATTATTTAACTTTCTCTGTGCCTATTGTTTCCTTTATATAAAATGGGAATAGAAATAGTCCTTTGCTTATAGGGTTGTTGTGAGGATTAAATGACCTAATATATTAAAAATGGTTAATTTAAAACAGTGGCACAAACAAAGCACTTAACCGATTCCATTGTATGGTTTTCTTTAGGTTTAATTTTTGCCACGAATACATCACTATCTACCATTCATAAAGCACTTAGTTTATTATACCTCTTCACTGATTCAGCAAGAACCATTTTCCCAAAAAAGTAATTGTTTAGGAATTTTGTTTACCTTAGAATTTTTTTTTTTTTAAACAGATGGATGCTCCTCCACTCTCCCCCTATCCATTTGTAAGAACAGGCTCTCCTCGCAGAATACAGTTGTCTCAGAACCATCCTATCTACATTTCCCCGCATAAAAATGAAGGGATGCTTTCTCCTCGAGAAAAGATTTTCTACTACTTCAGCAACAGTCCTTCAAAGGTGAGCCTAATGTAAAGCTTGGGCTTTACCAGCCCCACACTTGGGACTCTTAAGGGTTGTTGGGAAACCTTCAGCATGTACACAAGTGATAGGATCCACGAAGGAAGAGCGATCAGTGGTCCCACAGCAGCAGGAAACAAGGGTTTGGGGGAGAACTTTCAAGTTGGGAACAGGGTAACGGGTTTGGATTTTCATTCCTCTCTTCCTATTTGTGCATCTGAACATTCTGCTATAAATCTGGAATTTTATTTTTTTGTCCCATTTGTAAAACCTTGAAATTCCAAATTTCTGTTAGGGAAAGAAAATCCAGGAACTGTCTCTGTCCTTTGAATTCTTAGTCTAAGAGGAGAAACGGGCATTTTATGATGATACGTACATTAGCACCGATTTAAGTGGTAGCATCTGCCTCAGTCTGCAGTGGGTAGGGAAGCTTGAGTCAAGCCTTAACAGATGGAAAATTAGGAGGTTGCTGAGGTGTGGAAGGAAGGGCACCCAGGATAAAATGGACAGGAAAGGGAAACAAGTCCTTGAGGCAGTAAGGCTAGAGCTCTGGGAATCATATGTTACTTACTGTTAAGGAGGCAGCTACATCTTAAAGGTCCTTAAGTGATACTTAAAAAGATTGTTCAGAAAACACACATAGGTGACAAATGGCCCAGGAAAAACACATGCAGATTCCTAAAAAACACTATGTCAATACCATGGAGAGATGGATGACAGACAGATGGCAGGGAGAGCACTGCTCTGTTTCCCTTTTAGTGGATTTTCATCCCATACCAAACTAAGTTCCAAACGGATTAAAAAGTTAAACAGAAAAAATAAATTGGAGTAGGACTATTCAATTCAAAAGAAGGCCAAAAAAGGAAGAAGACAGCAAACAAAGAGCAAGTAAATAAAAATGGTCTAAATACCCCAGTTAAAACTCAGGAATTGTTAACACTGGATTAAACTATGATGCAGATAACCACAGAATACTATGTAGCAGTTAGATATGTGATCAATATATACTGATACGAGAAGGTGTAAGACATAATGTGGACTGAACAGTACATAATATACCATTTTAATTTTTTGAAACCCCACTTAATGAACATTATTATATTTCTAATGCGTGCCTTCCTAGAAAAAAAAGCAGAAAGCTACACAGTAGCCTGATCTGTTCAGTGAATGAATGGCAACACTAAATGTCCTTAGGGACTGGTGAGGACAAGAAGGTATATTCTGTATGAATCGGGGGGGGGGTAAGTATTCATTTTTAAACTGTCATGTACATATTATATAAATTATGGTGTATAAAACACTGTATTGTATATAAATTATATGTATTAATGTGTTATTAATCTATATTAATGTTATGTATATAGTAAGGCACACAATTATATTTACATGATACAAAATGTTGTATATACATGTATACAAATACCACTTATACAATTAATGTATAGTTAACAATTTAAGAACATTCCAGTAAGTGGGAGACTAGAGATAGTGCAGAGCAGACCTTCAGGGAGGCAAGAGAGTAGACGAGAAAGAGGAAAACTTGCTTAAAATGGTTAAAATTTGAGAAAGATGCATATACTGATTATAAAAAACCGTGGTGGTTTTAAGCCTCAGAAAAGCCTATTATTTAAGAATAAGAAATAAATATCTAGGATTTGCTTTAAAACATCTGAGAGATGAGAAGTGATTGAAGGTACGGATCAAGTAAGACTGGCCAGCATTGCTGAAGCAGGGTGACGGTCAGGTGAGGGTTCACTATATATGCTTTTCCGTTCCCATGTCCGAAATGTCCTAAAACAAATGCATTTAAAATCTGCTCAGTATGCTTTTTACTAGGAAGCATGGACAATGAAATCAGTGGCACATGAAAAAAAAAAAAAAGTATCCGAAAATAATGTAACAGCTGACTTCTGGGACTCTGGGGAAACTCAGTGCTGAAGGCACCTGTACAAAGATCGTCTTTCTAGCCCCTTGACAATATTCTTCTCACTCCAGGTTCCTCACATGAACGAGAGAATGCAGGAAATAATTTGCCTTTTCTCAGTTCTCCTGAGGAAGATGTATAATGCATTTTAGAATTTAGACTTCTCCTATGAAACTCCATGGCTGCTAAAAAAATGATTAACACTAGACTAGGGGAAAAGGGGATATAATACTATATAAAGTCATGTTACTTTTTTAAAGGAAAATGGAAATGTATGAAGTTGATTAAATATGGCATAGCAATGTGATGCTATGTAACTTGTTAAAAAATAGAAATACTCTGCCTCTATCCCAGTCAGTCATCATCTCAGCTAGCTGAGAAGTGAAACCGGAAGGGTGTAAAATTTGCTAGTTCTTTCCCTTATAAAGATGTTCAAACTCTTCAAAGTAAACTACTTAACTCATTTGAGGTTCTTTGATGTAACACTGAACTGTGTGTATTAGAATTTTAACGCTTTTTATATCTATTTTTACCTCTGCCACCAGAGACTGAGAGAAATTAACAGTATGATACGGACAGGAGAAACTCCAACCAAAAAGAGAGGGATCCTTTTGGAAGATGGAAGTGAATCACCCGCAAAAAGAATCTGCCCGGAAAATCATTCTGCCTTATTACGTCGTCTCCAAGATGTAGCTAATGACCGAGGTTCCCACTGAGGTTAGTCCGTTGTATTGAAACTGTCTCTGCACTAACTCTGCTTAGCAGCAGCATTTAATGTATGCTAGAGTATGGGGCTCTTTTCCTGAATCCTTCCAGTATCCTTAAGATATTTTTACTTATCCCAACTGCCTTTTTTCCTACCTTGCAGTGCTTGCCATGAAGGCTGCCTAGAATCCAACACAGTTGGATTTTTTAACTCTTTGGCAAAGCTATTCCAAGTATTACAAGTACTGCAGAGAACGAAGCGTACTCATGTGTGTAGAAGAGGTCTCTGTTAACGTGTTCCAGCAGAGGAACCATATTTCAGTTCATTCCTGTTTTGTGGTCAGCCCTGGCCTTCATGAAAAGCGAAACTTGGCATTTCATCCTGAAACACTTGGTAGGAATGTGAGATTTCTGCATTCCGAAAAGGTAACAAATTGGGAAAGCGCCCAGATTTGGAGGTCCTAGGTAACCAGTCCAAGTCTCCCGTTTCCTTTGTGTAATTCTTCCCTACCCCAGTAGATGTGGTGCAGTGTGACAAGTCTTTGATTAGTGTGCAATGTGTGAGTGAACTTGTATAAGAAGTGGCACTTTAGGGCTGTAAAAAGCATGATTTTGTAACCCAGATTTTGCTGTAAATTTGCGATGGCACTTTCTACAATGTGAACTTTATTAAGTACAAAACTTCTAGGCTTAATATCTTCTTTGATGCTTTTGTACTTTTTTAAAATTGTTAAACCCCCAGTAGGTACCTTTTGGGCAAGTGTTTTAAATTCTCCATTTTTGTTGATAGGGATCAGCTGGCTAAAGATTTTAAATCAAGTTGAATTAAGGGGATTATTATGAAAAATTATGACCTCTTCCTTTAGGAGGTAGTTATCCAAAAAGACATGTGTCTTTATTAAGGTGGTATTTTTAAATATCTTTGGGTCTGTTCCTGGAAGTCTAAAAAAATAGATTGGAGAATTTTAGGTTTTTATTAGTACACAGTACCATTTATACAGATTAGAAAATGTTAATTTAACAGCTACTGAATTATCTATATATACCTTTATTAATCACTATTGTTCCAGCAGTTTTAAAGTTTAATGAATAATCTTATTAGGGAGAAAGTTCAATTGTAAATTGAATCAGTATAAACAAAGTTACTAGGTAACTTCATATTGCTCTGAAAGAAATATGGAACTTACACTGTTCAATTAGAATAGTGTTCTGCAAAAATATTTATAAAACCTCTCAAGATACTGCTACTGTAATTTTATATGAAAATAAGTGTATTTTTCAATAAAGCATTTATAAATTAATCTTTGTTTAGTTATATTGAGAAAAGGGTATTTAGTTTCCTGCATAAATGACAAAGAACAATCATTCATTGATTTATTGTCTCTACAGAACACACTAGTCATTCATCGTTTAAATCTGACTTCATTAGAAACCGTTTTAACACTTTTTCTCCCTCCTGCCATAAAAATACAGTAATTTGCTTAAAAAAAAACAAACACCTAAGAACAAGTGTTCTGGTTTCCTCTCTCTCACCTCGTATGTCCCTCAGTGACAGCAGTTTGTATATCAGTAACACAGTAAGCTGAAGACTGAGGTTCATTCATTCAACTGCTCCTCCACTTAAAAGTGCTAATAAGCTATGGAAACTGCTCTCTCTATCCTTTCATCTCTGCATCCTAACGTATGTACAACCAAAACCACCAAGAAATCACTATAGTGTTGAACTTTGCTTAACTTCATTAGTTTAAATGAATGCAACTTACCTTTAGCATTATATTCAAAAAAATACATAAGCTTCAAAGTCCCCAATAATTTGGAGTACTGAACTAGATAACCACCTTAAAAACACTTCTGACAGAAGTAATGCATTACGTAAAGAGAGGTTTCCAGAACTTGCTGTTAGAACCTAAGCATACACGGACAACACTGGCGTCAGCCACTGTTCACAACGTTTTACTCTGCAGGCAGTCCTTTGCCATTGGCCAGCTTGAGGAGCCGAAGTCCAGCAGGAAAGTGCGTGGTGCGCCGATTCACCAGCTCTTAGGTCGCTACCGTTTTCTCTTCTTTACTGAAAGGTTGTACTGAGCCAGGCTTTACCCATGACAGGCCAGCAACATGAACGCTTTTATTGTGCTGCTCTTCAGGCTTCTTCTAGGCACAGTGAAAAGCAGACATTACAGACGGTAAGGAGATTTCAGCACTGTACCAATCTGTCTCCCAAAAGTCACTGTGTACACTCAGTGGCCACCAGTGGAGACACTTTAGAAAGGAAACAGCAAGTTAACCTGTTTCTAAGATGGCCATCTACTTACTTTCTGAGTCAGCATCTTCTCTCTGGCTTCATCATGGACAGAAGGATTCCATGGAGAAAAGCTTAAGGAAGAGAGAAACACTAAAGAACGGCTCACTAAATTTAATGTCCATTTTTAAGCCCGTTCCCCAAACAGAACTTAACAAGGAACAGTCTTAACCAGTTGTCAGTATGTAAGTTTCAGACATTACCTAAATGATTTTCTCACATAATTACCCCTTAGAGGGCACTTTTCCTGGGTTAGCTCACGTAAGCCTTGCAACCACCCCTGATGTCCTATTACAGACAAAGAAAGTAAGGCACGGTAAAATTAAGTAACTGCTCAGGGTCACCAAAGCCAATTAAGTGCAAATGTCACCCAGTCTAACTGCAGAGCCCAAGCTCTTGAACACTACGCTATGCTCCTCTCTCCCAGAACTGCCCAAGAGCTAAGTCACCAGCTCTAAAGACTCTTGCAGACACTTCCCCAACACACACTAACAGTGCTCAGGGAACCCATGATTCAGACTGGTCACTCAAACTGATCAGTTTCCCTCCTTTCACCAAATCTGTAGGTTGATGGGGTAATGACCATTTAAGAGGGGCTCCAATTGGAAGGAAAAGTCCTGACGCTTGAGTGAGCACATTACCAGGATCTTTGAGAAACCAAAGTCACTCAATAGCTTGCTCCTGGCACAGTCATCCATATAAAGCAGAAATCAAGTTAGAAATGTTGTAGGCTAGCAGATGACTCACTTTCCTTTTAAATTCCCATTTTAAGACACCTGGAAAACAGAAGCCCAGTACCGCCAAGTGCGGCTTATCTGGATAATGTACCACTCACCTAATTGCGTAGGGGTCTTCTATTTTAGGTTGGTCAAACAAGCGAGCAGTGCACACCTTAACACTGTCAACCACTTTACTTTTAAAAAGCTGAATATCTTTCTCGTACCTGTGTCAAAAGTTTAAATCAATAGATTACCAACATGACCTCCTTCGCTGACTTTTCAAATGTATCTTAAGTGACAAAGCAGAGTAACATACAGTACTGCAGCCTCTGGGTTTAGGGGGCTTGCTGTATCAATCTTGTAGAAGACTCGCCTTGCGTACATCAGTACTTGCCAAATGTGATTATGGTTCCGCCTAAAGGGAAACACAGCGGGGTGACTAAGGCTTCCCCTTGCTGGCTTACATCACCACATGAAACTCTCTATTTACTAACCTCCACTTTGCAAACGCTCTCTTCACATCCAGTTCACCTGAGGTGGGATCCACTAGCGGGTGAAAGACGGGAATATCAAACACCAAACGCTACAGTGAGAGAAAGACACTGCCTTTAATGGAAGCAGTGGAGCTTGTGAAACCCACACACAGAAGTTGTAAAAGGAGCTTCAGGACAAGGCAGTCTTGTTGCTTAAAGTCAAAGAGCTGCCTTGAGCGGGACACTTAAGTACTTTTACCATTTTCCTGTAAAAGTAAATTTTGCAATGAAGCAAAGGGAAAGTTGCTCTCCTCCACCACAGCATAACAAATGCCACTCACGTGGCAAGTGCTATACCACAGCATCCAGCCTCACAGGCACACCCTGGACAGAGAAATAAGCAAAGCTGAAGGCAGAAGCCAGCATGGCAAAAGATGGAACAAAGGAAAAAAAAAATCCCCTCAAAGGACTACACAGTAGACAGAACATTCTGGGAAACTGAAATCATCAAACTTATTAATTAGGTCCAGAAAAGAACCCAGACATTTTGAAAGCCCTGTTAAGCCCTCCTCACTGACCAAGCAATGAAGCCAGAGTATATCCCCAACTTACTGGACAGTCACCATCTGGGTAGTTATCAGGGATGTAAACTGTAAACTTAAATACACCATCTTGATAAAGTCCATGCCGTATGAATATTACTCCAAACCACACTGCAGGACAAAATAGAAACAGTTAAGGGCTAAGTTTGCGTCAGCGGAATCAAACGTGCTATAAAAAGAGCGAATGCTTCTTACTTAATGCAGAGCGATAAGATGGCTGCACATAGACACCTGGTAACTTCTGCTTCACAACCAAGGTGCTGAAACAGAAGCAGCAGAATAGTGAGACTGTAGGGATGCAAAAGACACAGAGACCAAACCACCCACATTCATTTTTTAAAGAAGGAACAGTTTTCAAAGGGGAGCCGATGCCCTGACCACACAGATGGAGGCATCAGTCTCTCACCTGGGCCTAACTGCTGTCTGTCTACTGGCTTCATAACATGCGTGCAGAGTAGCTCAGCCAAAACAGGGCCCCAGATTTAGAAATGAAAGCCAAGCAGGGTTCACAGTCAAGTTTTCCCCCTAGAAATCAGCTTCCCCAAAATACCATCTTGAAAGCCAACCTGTATAGTAAATGCTGGACATCAAGTTTTAGGTCAGTGAGAGTTATTTGTAAGGTTATTGCTTTTGTGACCACGGACAATAGATCTTACCCGCACACATTCAAAAGCTCTTTGAAGGTAGTTTTAGGTAATTAAGACATTAAAATTCCATGGAATTTCCCTCACTTGGGGGTCATTTTAAGTGTGAATGGGCAGCGTCTGACTGTACTCTGCTCCTGAGTTCACCCCCAACTCAGGCCCTTGAACTCTGCAGGCCTTGGCGTGGGAGCCGGCGGGAGCTGAAACAAGGGAGACGGGCTGCACTGGCTCTTCTGGGGCCCGGTGGTTCTGCTCTGCTCCCTGCTGCTGAGCCACGAGCCTACACAAGTTTTGCTGTGACCAGACCTCGAGAACTGAGGGCCTTAAAGCACATTAACCTGCCAATCCTCAGTTTTACTGAGAAGAAACTTACTAGATCTCAGTTGACATTTTATTACCTATTTGCTACCACGCTTATTTTTCAATCATTTTAAAGTAGTTATTCCATTTTTAAATCACTAAAATTCTGCGCATCAACAGCAGTGTGGATGGCAGATGTATCTCCTACAGAGGTTTGCCAAAAAGGCAGATTTTGTGGCCTAATACAGCAGATTTAACACCACAATAGAAGCCTGTCCAACTCACTGCCTCGCCTCAAACACAGGTGTCCATTATAAAGTTAACAGCTCATGCTCAGCCATTCACACTGGGCCTCAGACCCTCTGACCATTACAACATTAGTAAAGAAAGGGGGCACTGGAGGATGCTTTTAAAACAGCTTCATGGGCAAAGGCATTTTTGACTGAAATTCAGAATTAATTCTCCAAACTTGCTGCCCAGATAACAAATGACCAATTAAATGCCATCTGCACTCATTCACTGCTTGAGCCCCTCTGATGGGCCAAGCACTGTTTCATCACTACCAGACTATGCAGAGGTGCTCATCTCCTCACAATCTATAGATAGGTACAACCTCAGTCCAATTTGTGACTTCTGTGACTAATCAAGTTCTTACATGGAGCCCAGATCTTTTAAAACTTCCCAATTGCCTACTTCTGCCTTTGGGGGTCCTACAGAATAACTCAAATCCTCTTTCTAATTGATGGGCCTTCAAATATATGAAGACAGCTTTAATAAGTACTTTCTAAGTTTTCTCCAAGTTAGCGGTTCCTGTTCCTTCAATTGTTGACTCCTAAGGTCAGGCTTCCTGACCTCCGCCTCCTGGGACTAGCCTCTCAGTCTGTCAGGAGGCCTCTTAAGGGTGATCACCAGAATGGAGCACCAGCCTCCAGCTGCGTCTGACCCAAGAAAGAATAGATCGCCACCCTCCCACCATCCTGCCCCCTACAACAACCTCTTCAGGGGGTGAATTCCCCACCTCATATAAAGGTAGACCAAAATTAAGTTCCCAGATGCTTAATAATCTCAGTTTCTCCCTCCTCTTGCTTTTCAAAAACAGACATGGAAATTAAAGCACATATTTGTCTTTGAATCTTACTTACCCAAGCTCTCAGTAAGAACTGTTACTTTTAGAAGCAGATATTTATATAACACCACTGAGGCCTTGGTGAAGAAAGATTACATGCCAGCAATAGATTCCATCCTATATACGTTAAGGCTCATACTGAAGGGGGATGGGTTTGACTGTCAAGATTAAATGGCTGCTGTTTACTGAGTCCATCAGAATAAATTTCATTCTTCACCTTTAAGGGTCATTCAGAATTTAGCCGGATAGTTTCAGAACTTACAATTCTGCAAGAAGGGAGTATTCCAGGTAGAAAGGTCCGTAGGAAGCATGCGTGCCATTTGTTGACTGTGTTGCTGGGGCAGGAGATGTAGGCTTAGTTATGGGCAAAGCATTTTTGGGAATAGAAGGCAGCTGTTTCTTTGGAGCAGTGCGTGGAGGACTGGTTTTCACATCCCCTGTTAATGTCTTCTCTTCACCATCAGACCGCTATTCAAGACGAAGTGGTGAGAACATTTGTTAGGAAGGTTCTTAAATCACAAGGCTACGTGTGATGCCCTTTAGTCCTTGACTGAAAAGCTGGAATGACTCTTATAGGGACCTTCTAGCACCGTGATCGAGATGACCTGGAAGTCTGCTGAGTGGGCAAGCTATTATAGACAGCAGAATCAAGCTGATGTAAGACTAAACCATTAGAAAAACTCATTCCTCAGCTGTATCCTATAGACAACAAAGCCAACATTTACAGGATTCACATGAAACAGAGAAAGACAGGGTTTCTCTTCAAGGCCCCAAAAGAGGGCAAGGGGTTACTACACACTTAGACCAGATTAGAAAGGTGCCCTGGCACGCAGAGGTAGGAAGCTGGGTGCTAAGCATCTCAAAACAAATAGTGTAATGACTGAAATTAGTCACTCCCTGATGTCAGCACTTTGGTTAGAAACAAAGGATGAGCCTCTTCTCTCACTCGCAAGGGTCTGATTTTGATCTGGTCCCTAACTGGTATGTTTTCACATTTGGACTATCATTAGCATAAACTGTCATTCTTAGTCAAAGACAAAGGTCTAAATGATTCAGAGACTAAACTATCACCCCACAGGTATTTCCCTGGCTCCAAGACCATCAAAAGCTGTATCACCACCTGTATTAAAAATGTATACAGCATCAGGTACAGGAAAAAAGGAAAGATTACAAGGGTATTTATTCTTAGACATGGACTTATGGGTGACATTTTCTTTTTGTTTGCATATTTTAAACTTCCCTAAAACATTTTATTTTACAAGATATTTTAGTTAGATAAATTAAACCAGTGATCTCAAGTCTGACTTGACCACATTGGACTGGCCTTTCTCGAAACTTCTCTAACCATGAAATCTTGAAGTTTGTAGAAAAACTACCTACAATGTGTGTCACAAATTTCATCATGTGTGAATATAACCTAAATCAACAGAATTTTGATTACCAGAATGGTTTCTGACATGTGATCTTGGTCTCAGAAGCTGACTTTAATCAATGAAATAATTATTTCTCAAAAGTAAAACCTAAACTAGAAAACCAAAGTTAATTCTGCTAAGACGATAGGCAACCTTAATATGGATTATTCTGGCCTCTGTTTTGACACAAATGGGTTTCCTCCCTAAGTTCATCAACTATACCTACTTTGCGTACAGAGCTTGTAGACATGCTCCAGAAAGGGTTCATAACGTGTGCTCCAAACAAAGAAATTCAGTGGTCTGTGTCATCAAATTCTTCTGGCCTCAAAATTCACTTCACCTTAAAATGAGACAGGAAAACAGAGAAACATACCAACAGTTAAGACTTCTGAAATACTTAAGAGCTAAATCTGAACCTCTAAACAGAAATACAACAGAATGTTATATAATATGCAGTTATAAAAACCTAGGGAAGAAAGTCTTCAGAAACAGTTTCCTTCTACATCCCCTCCCTCTTCTGACTCCAATTTCTTTCCCATCTTTAAATGCCGACAGGAATCTGTGAACTGAGTCTTTGGCCAGGATTCAGAATATTCAGTGACACAGTTCAACTCTGGTGCCAGCAGTGCAGAAGATATGGACTAAACAGTTGCTACTAGCAGAATATCTAGGCATTTGACTGCTGGGAAAACCAGGTTCAGAATGCACTGTACCCACAGACACAAAAGGTCTATCCAGTTCTCAGGGTTATGGGAATTGAAGATCNGTGCAGAAGATATGGACTAAACAGTTGCTACTAGCAGAATATCTAGGCATTTGACTGCTGGGAAAACCAGGTTCAGAATGCACTGTACCCACAGACACAAAAGGTCTATCCAGTTCTCAGGGTTATGGGAATTGAAGATCCATGGGAGTTGATTTAAGCGTGTCTTAAACAAGTGTCTTAAATACAGAATGATTCTCTCCCGTAAAACTAGCAACCAAAAACAAAGCATGAGAGACACAGAGAGAAAACTCGATCCTGTTGGGACCATCCACATACACACACAGAAAAACCCGATCTTTTCAACTGCTTCAAGTGTGGAAAGAGCAGGATTATACATTTAAGGAATTTCCAAGCAATATGTACAAAAGCAACAGAAGGGGGCCAAAGAGACCTTTCACAAACACACATCTTCCACCAAAGCTTCATGAAGTGGATAAGAAACCCCGTCTTAAAGGTCACAAAGCCAGTGGGTCATTTCCTAACAATACAAGGGAGCAGCAGCAAGTGGAGCTGAAAGGACGGCATCTTGTCTGCTCTGGTGACATTCTCCCCAGGCTCCATCATGTTTAAAACAGAGCTCTGCTCAGTTCCTACTTGTACCAATCAAAAGGCTGAAGGTGAAAAGGGTCAGAGCTTAAACAGTATTTTACCAAATGTATAAGTAAGTCATTAGAGTAGGACGTGCCAAATGTCCCCCATTCAGCAAAAATTTGTTTTCTTTCATACACAGGTGGGTCTCTTATCCTGCCAGTGCCCATTACTGCTGTTCTGCTTTCCAACATACAGTGCCACCCAATAATTAAATCAGAAAGAATGTGGGTTCTGGTTCTTCCACTTACCTAATGACTTAAACCCAGTAAGTAGCAACTTATTGCTGAGAGCTCTCTGCAAACCTGGTGACTATTATACAAGCCAAAATGGCAGGGCACCAAAACTGTAGTGGGGGCAAATGTTCCTGTTTGGTGCAAATGAAAACACGGTTTTCAGGTCCAGAGTAACGGGCAGCACCCACTCTAGATGGCCGCCACAGACCTAATTTGACAGGAGAACCCTGCTCCCCTGGGACACAGTGGTCACCACCACGAAAACTGACTGGAGTGGATTACTCACCTGTAAGGTCTCTTCCAAGTCTAATACCGAGTAATTCTATGACTTTGCCTTTAAGAATCAAATATTAATCAAACTTACCCCCAGGTTCCCCCAGGTTCTTTAAGAAGGAGGTATTGTCTACTGCTGCCTTTGTTTCCAGCAACGACATAATCACCTAGAGAAACTGCAGCACACTTTTCAGGAGTAACTACATCATTTAATAGATGTCTACTGGGCAGGTACAGCATTTTTCCAACAGATGTGACATGGATGGAAGAAAACACAGGACAGGTCCTAATCATTCCGAAACAATTTAAACATTTCTGCTGATCTGGTCGTCCAAACCACAAAAGACTCTCAATATCATACAGCTGAGAAATCGTAGCTTAGCCCTATACGAATTATCTGCACGTGTACTGAGCCAAAACTTGAGACGGGCGGTGCTACCGCCTATGCCTAAACAGGCACATCATCCCCATCAGACTTAAATCACACGTTAAGAGGTGGCAGAGGACGACCCAGGGAAAAGATGAAAACTGCCTCGGCCCCAGATCTCTGGGGACAGCCGGGACGGGCACCCTCGCCCGGGGCGTAAACCCATCTCCGCGCACGTAGGGAATCTGGACAAACCTGTCTCGGGATGATGTAAGGCAGGAGCCAAACCTTGACCTCCCTGTTAGCTCGAAGCCGGCCCCGGACCCGCGAGACCCTCGGGTGAGGGGACTGCGGTCCTCGGACGCTACCCTCAAGCTGGAAGCAGGGACNAGAAGAGGAGAAATGTTCTCTGATCTGGCTGTTTTGTTCAATTTTTGGTGGCCTTTCACATTCTGGTAAAATGACCTTGTTAAATGGCAGGCAGCCAAACGCTCCTAATCCCAAGGATTGGTTCTGAAATCCAGCTTCCCTCTAGTGAACATTCCTGAGCCACTTCGTTTGTCCAGTTAAAATACACTGGGCAATGTTATAATGCCCTTACTATTAGTCCCAGTCAATATAAAGAGGAAGATTAGCAGGAAGTCCTTTCTCCTGGCCACAGGTTATCTCCCTTGGCACCTCTCTGACCCAATCCCTCCTCAACTTCCTCGTCATTCTTTCCTAAACGTTTTTCTGATCCAACCTTCTACCCTACTTGACGATCTCATCTTTTCCCTAAGCTTCACCAAGGACTCACATATATTTCTCCAGCTCAGACCTCTCCACTGAGCTTCAGCATCCATTTGGCACTGGATGCTTCAGACACGTATCAGAATCCTTACAGCTGCACATGCCAGAAAATCCAATTCAAATCGACTTTCATAGCAAGGAGATTTCCCTCATATGGGAGGGCAGGGTCCAGTGGTGGCAGTCTGGACTTCAGGCACTGCTTTCCTTCCAGTGCCTGGAATGGTGTGACAATGACTAGCAAAACAGAGAGCATCTGTTTCTTCCAGGGGTCTCTTTCACTGAGCAAAGATACCTTTCCCAGAAGCTCGCCAGAAGCAATGCTTTCGTTTCAGTGACCAGAAACAAGTCATGCGCCAGTCTCTGCCCACAACGAAACCAATCAAGGTCAAGTGGAATGAGTCTGCCATGATTGGCTAGGGCCTCAGCAAGATTTACCCTGGATCCCTGGCCTTTAGGCAGAGGAGTGACATGATTGGTTTGTATTTTGAAAAGGCACATGGAGAAGGAAATGGCAACCCACTCCGGTATTCTTGCCTGGAAAATCCCATGGACAGAGGAGCCTGGCGGNGAATGAGTCTGCCATGATTGGCTAGGGCCTCAGCAAGATTTACCCTGGATCCCTGGCCTTTAGGCAGAGGAGTGACATGATTGGTTTGTATTTTGAAAAGGCACATGGAGAAGGAAATGGCAACCCACTCCGGTATTCTTGCCTGGAAAATCCCATGGACAGAGGAGCCTGGCGGGCTATAGCCCATGGGGTCACAGAATCAGACATGACTGAGTCACTGAACAACAACAGCTTTGCCGGGAGAACAGACGGGGCGGGGGGGTGTCACGAGAACACATGGGAAAACGTTGCAGTAGTTCAGCAAGACACAGCTGCATGAATTTGGTGGTGAAGATGGAGGAATGAATGAGTTCAGATAGGCAAGAGTTAGATGGGCAGGACCTGCCCGTGGATTAGATACGGGGATGAAGATGGGTGTGTCGTGGATGAAGTAGATCTTGACGAGCTACTGGATGAGTGGTGAGGACTTTCACTAAGATGAGAAGCAGTGAAAGCCGTGCTGTTTGCGGGGTGGGGGGATGGGGAGGTAGTTCGGTTTCAGTTAGGCAAGGTTTGGAGGTTTGCCTGTGTTGTTAACTGTTTCCCCCTTCTTCATGGCTAATAGAGCCTTGATTTTTGTTGAGGAGTCTTGCCCTTCAGTGGTTTCCTGTTCTTGGGGCAATATAGTCACTGTGGGCCTTGCATGGCAGGGCATATCTGTCCAGCCCCATAGGCCCCAGGCTCCAGCCACTCACATTTTAATTCCTTGGACGTGTGATGCTCTCCCAGTCTGCCCCACCACAAGGGGGCGCTTGGGTGTTCCCTTTGCCTGCACCGTCCTTTTCTCAAAGTCGGGACACAGCGGCTAAACAACACATGTCTCTGCTCAAACACCACTTCCTGAGGGCAGTTTTCTGTCTATGTGGGAGATGACTTGTTAGTACCTATCTCTATACTATATAGTAAGCTCCGTGAACCAGGCACCATGTCTGTTTCATTGTTCCTGGCCTCCTGAGCATCCAGTGCAACGCCTGCGTGTGGTGGGTGTGAAACAGATCCTTGACAAATGAACGGCAGAAGCAACTCAGTTCAGCTGCTCAGCTGTGTCCGACTCTTTGCGACCCCATGGCCTGCAGCACGTCAGGCTTTTCTGTCCGTCACCAAACTCCCAGAGCTTGCACAAACTCACGTCCATCCAGTCAGTGATGCCATCTAACCCTCTCATCCTCTGTCATCCCCTTCTCCTCATGCCTTCAGTCTTTTCCAGCATCAGGATATTTTCCAGTGAGTTAGTTCTTCACATCAAGTGGCCAAAGTATTGGAGTTTCAGCTTCAGCATCAGTCCTTCCAATGAATATNATCTAACCCTCTCATCCTCTGTCATCCCCTTCTCCTCATGCCTTCAGTCTTTTCCAGCATCAGGATATTTTCCAGTGAGTTAGTTCTTCACATCAAGTGGCCAAAGTATTGGAGTTTCAGCTTCAGCATCAGTCCTTCCAATGAATATTAAGGACTGATTTCCTTTAGAAGCAACTACAGTATATTTAAAATACCAATCAACCTGCATGCCCCCAGATCTGCACCAAGAAAGGAGCTGATTATGAAAATGAGGATGATTTATTTAAACGGAAATGAAAAGGTAGCCTTGAGGTACCATTTCTTCAAGACTAAAATATAAGTACTAAGAAAAAATTAAAAAGCTACTGACCCTAAACCTTACCTGTAAAACATTTTTAATCACTTCATATTATATGCATTAGTCTAACCTTTTGGAGCATATCTGATATTTATGTCAAAAGATGAATTCTTGGGACTTCCCTGGTGGCCCAGTGGTTAAAACTCCATGCTCCCAGTGCAGGGGGCATGAGTTTGGTCCCTGGTTGGGGAACTTGGATCCTGCATGCCACATAGCCAATAAATAAATAACAACAAATAAATTTAAAACACGTTTAAAGAATTTTAAATGATTTAAAAAGAATTCTTGCACCAGGACTTCAGTAGACATGTGATCCCTATGAGTAGTCAAGACTCCTGCTCACGTTCTAACAAGCAAAATATTCACTGAGTCCGTTTTTCTTTTGGTCTCTGGAAAATTAACTGTACAAAGCCAGTTTAGATCACTGATTTACTACTAAAGGAAGGCCTGAACAGAAGGAAAGGGCCAAATGATGGTTAACTGAAATGTGTGTTTCATAAACATGAACCAGTATTTTAAGCTCACTCCATTTACCTCCTAAATCCTTTTTCTGAAAGGCAGATTCCTATATAAGATGGTATGTATATCACCGTTTACATGATTACTGTTAAAGATACATGAGATGATGATATAAGTGTCCATTTATTTTAATACATCAGAGAAAAATGCAACAACACATCACTACCAAGACTTTATGGATAGGAATGTGTAGCCTGAGCGGGGAAGGCAATGGCACCCCACCCCAGTACTCTTGCCTGGAAATCCAATGGATGGAGTGGCCTGGTGGGCTGCAGTCCATGGGGTCGCTAACAGTCGGACAGACTGAGCGACTTCACTTTCACTTTTCTCTTTCATGCATTGGAGAAGGAAATGGCAATCCACTCCAGTATTCTTGCCTGGAGAATCCCAGGGATCGGGGAGCCTGGTGGGCTGCCGTCTATAGGGTCACACAGAGTCGGACACGACTGAAGTGACTTAGCAGCAGCAGCAGCAGGCTGAGACCACAGTAGTCTCTTTAAGTGAATAGGTTTAAGGGAGGATATTAAGTATTATTAGTTAATGATCCTCAGATATGGCAGAAATCATGAATTTTTGACTGATTTAAATTTGAGAAACTGCTATAGAGGATGGTGTGGCTTTTATCCTTTCTACATCCTCACTGATCATGACAATTTCGCTTATCGCATCACAAATGTGCTTCTAGTTTTGGGTGGCATCCCATTTTCTTCCCTGACCTAGTTACTAAAACTCCTGACTCATGAATGAATTAGTGAGTGGATGGTTGGATTACTGGATAGATGAAATAGATGAATTTTACAGAATACAATATTTCTAATCTAAATCTGAGTAGCTGACAGACTACTCTGTCAGTAAATAACAGAGTAAATACTACCCCGTGAGTGTTTACACCTTAAGGAAAAGCAATCGATATACAACACTGCAGTTCAGAGAGGGCCAGAAGAGAACTGATTTTCTTTTATAAACCAAGAAGTGCTTTGAATGTGGCATGACACTGCAAATAACCACCCACTCTCTCAGCGTGCTCCTGGCTATTCCACCAGCCACAAGAACTCCTGCTCTCGGATTGGCATTGTATGCAAAAACTCACTGCGCAGTTTCAAAGCATTTGGAGAGATAAAGGCTCAAGGTTAGTTTTAGCCAGAGTGTAGATTTCAGAAAAGGAAAAAACGAAGAGAGAAAGCAATATTCATCCATTAATAAATATTGATAATTCATGGTCTGCTGTGGGCAAAGTCCTGTTCCTGACATAGACGCCTTTCTTTCTTACAATAGGTAAATAGAGATCTGTGAAAGCCAAGAAGTCCCAATGATTTTGAGAGTCTGCCACCCAAAGTAAATGATGTTGTCACTCTCATTACTATGTCCCAACTTTCTATTATGAAAATTTTCAGTCATACAGAAAAGTAGAGTAAAAGGACTATCCTTAAACTCACCACCCAGGTTCAACAACATATTAACGGTGTAAGAGTTCTGCTGTATTTCCTTTCACGGTCTAATTTTTTCCTCCCAAATCATTTAAAAATAAGTTGCAGAGGAAGACCAAGATGGCAGATGGGGAACTCACCTCCCCCGACAAATACATCAAATATATCTACATGTGGAGCGATTCTCACTGAAAACTGGAAATTGGCAGAAAGACTTGTTCAATCAAGGCTGTAAAAAATGCGGAGGACTCAGAAGAGGAGGGGGATTACATGGGCTAAGATCCGCCCCGGGGAGGAAGCAGTTTGAGCCACATATTGGCCACACCAGCCCTGGGGGAGTGGGTCTGACTCCAGGAAGATGAGTCCATTTGGCTGGCTGGAAGGCTGGTAGGGCTAACAGGTAGGCTGTGGGAAGCCTGGCCTCCACCTGTGAGGACTGCATACATCCTTGCTTGCTCCAAAAACAGGGCAGAGAGGGCAAACTGACACTGCCTGGGGTGCTAGCAGGCTTCTTGCACTCACCCTGGCACGCAGCTCAGCCTAAGCTGAGCACCCACACCGGCCCTGCCTGCTCTGCAGCACAGCTCCACAGGAGGGGGAGGGCTGCAGAGGTCAAGGGGAGAGCTCCGTTGTGAGGGGCAAAGGTGGCTTGGACCCAGAGTGGCTTCTTTATAGAACCTCAAAAACCCTGGACTGCCAAAGCAAATTTGAGAAAAAAGAAAGTTGGAGGTATCATGCTCCCCGACTTTCAGACTATACAATGAAGTTATAGTAATCAAAACACCATGGTACCAGCACACACAAAAAACAGATGCAGAGATCAATGGAACAGAATAGAGAGCCATAAATAAATGCACACACTAATGATCAATTCTTGCCATGAGAACCCCATGAACGGTATAAAATGGTCGATTAGTCTATGGCAAAGGAGGCATGAGTATATACACTGGAGTAAAGACAATCTCTTCAATGAGTGACTCTGGGAAAACAGGACAGCTGCATGTAAAAGACTGATAATAGAACACTCTCACACCATGTACACAAAATGAGTAAAAGTGGATTAAAGACCTAAAGGTAAAACCTGAAACCATAAGACCCCTGGAAGAGATTATAGGCAGAATACCCTTTGACACAAATTGTAGCGATATTTTTTGGATCTGTCACTAAGGCAAAAAAAAAACAAAAGCAAACTGTAAACAAATGGGACCTAAATTTGTTAAATTTGAGAACTGTTGCTCATCAAAGGAAACGATAAAAGGCAAGCTACTCAATGGGAAAATGCTTGTAGATGAGATGGATAAAACTGCTCATAAAACTCTATATCAAAACAACCTGTTTAAAAATGGACAGAATACCTGAATAGGCATTTTCCCAAAGAAGATATACAGATGACCAACTGGCAAATGGAAATATGCTTGCTGTAGCTAATCATGAGAGAAATGCAAATCAAAACCACCATGAGGTATCACCTCACACCAGTCAGAATGGCAGTCTTCAAAAAGTCTACAAATGACAAATGTTGTTGGCAAAGATGTGGACCAAATGGAGCCATAGTCCACTAGGGAAAGTAGCGGCAAGTCCTCAAGAAAATAAAAATATAGCTTCCATGTGATCCTCAGATTCCACTCCTGGGTATTATGTCTGAAGAAAATGGAAACACCTATTTAAAAAAGATATATGCCTGTCAGTGTTCGTAGCAGCATCATTTAGAACAGCCAGGATGTAGAAGCAACCTTGTGCCCATCAACAGGTGAATGGATAAAGAAGATGGGCGTGTGTGTATATACAATGGAATACAGATATATATACACACCCATGCAATGGAATATTGCTCATCCTTTAAAAAAAGAGTGAAATTCGGCCATTGACAACAATGTGGATGGACCTAGAGGGTATTATGTGTAGTGAAATATGTCCCATTGAGAAAGAAAAATACTGTATGATATCACTTATATGTGGAAATTTTAAAATGAAATAAATGACTAAATCTAACAAAACAGAAACAGACTCACAAGAAACCAAACTAGCGGTTACCAGTGGGGAGAGAAAGGGGGATGGGCAAGAAAGGGTAGGGGGTTAAGAGATACAAACTACTTTGTATAAAAAAAATAAGCAACAAGGGTATATTATACAGCACAAGGATATACAGCCACTATTTTGTAATAAGTTTAAATGGACAGAAAAAAGGGGGCATCACTGGTGGCTCAGATGGTAAAGAATCCGCCTGCAGTGCAGGAGACCTGGGTTCCATTGCTGGGTTGGGAAGGCCCCTGGAGGAGGGCAACCCCCTCCAGTATTCTTGCCTGGAGAATCCCCATGGGCAGAGGAGTCTGGCGGGCTACAGTCCGTGGGGTTGCAAAGAGTCGGACACCACTAAGCAACTAAGCACAAGCTCAATCTATAAAAATACTAAATCACTATTTTGTATATGTGAAACTTTCATATTTTAAATCAGCTATATTTCAATTAAAAAAAAATAAGCTGAGGTCATCGTGAACTTCACTCCTAGGTACCTCAGCATGGATCTCCTAAGATCTAGGGCATTCCCTTGCCTACAGGGCCATGGACACACTTGAGAAAATGCTTAAATTCCTACCTGCATTGCGTGCCCATACCTATTTAAACTGTCCTATTGTCACACATCATAAAAATGCTTTGTCATCATTTTCTGAAGCCACGATCCAATCAAGCTTTAATTCACTGTGCTTGCTTGTTCCGTCTATTTAATCACTATTACAGAACAATTCTTCCTCCCGACCCCATAACTTGGACCTCTGGAACAGACCAGGATGGGTTCTTGTGATTTTATTCACCTGGATCCTCTACCCCTGATTGATTGATTGATTGCTTTCGGCTGTGCCGGGTCTTCGTTGCTGCATGTGGGCTGTCTCTGGTTGCAGTGAGTGAGAGCTACTCTTTACTGAGATGTGTGGCCTTGTCATTGCAGGGACCTCTCTTGTGGATCACGGGCTCTAGGCACTCAGGTCTCAGTGGCTGCGGTACATGGACTCAGCAGTTGGGCACAGGCTCAGCTGCTCCATGGCATATGGGATCTTCGCGGATCAGGAACTGAACCTGTGTCCCCTGCATTGACAGGTGGATTCTTAACCACCGGACCACCAGCAAAGTCCTATCTCTGTATTTCTTGAATACAGTAAGGGCCAAACACCTGATTAGATTTAGCATTTCTGGCAGGAGTACTTTGTGGGGGAGGAGTTTATTTTGACTCCTTGAACTAACGATTTAGCAGAATTGCATCCTAATGATTATGTGTGAATATAAAAACAGAAATATTGGCTGTGTTAATACAAGTTGCAGTATAAATAGTAAAATTTGAAGTTTCCATTTTGGAAACTTTTACTTTTCTCCAGTAACAGGCATTTGGAGAAGGCAATGGCACCCCATTCCAGTACTCTTGCCTGGAAAATCCTATGGGCGGAGGAGCCTGGTGGGCTGCAGTCCATGGGGTCGCTAAGAGTCAGACACGACTGAGTGACTTCACTTTCACTTTTCAGTTTCATGCACTGGAGAAGGAAATGGCAGCCCACTCCAGTGTCCTTGCCTGGAGAATCCCAGGGACGGGGGAGCCTGGTGGGCTTCCGTCTATGGGTTGCACAGAGTCGGACACGATTGAAGCGACTTAGCAGCAGCAGTAACAGGCGTTGGATATTTTGGCCATTACTACTTTTCACTCTTAAGGCTGACTTCCTGTCAATAACTTCTGTCCTCACAAATATCAATGAGGCCATAAATCACACTTGCTATGTGCCACTTGTATTAAGTACTTGTGGTACTTAATGCCAGCTTAGTTGTGGTGGTGGTGGTTTGTTCGATAAGTCGTGTCTGACTCTTTGCTAACCCACAGACTGCAGCCCACCAGGATCTTCTGTCCATGGGATTTTCCAGGCAAGGATACTGGAGCAGGTTGCCACTTCTTTCTTCAGGGGATCTTCCCGACCCAGGGATTGAACCCACGTCTGCTGTATCTCCTGCACTGCCAGGTGGATTCTTTACCACTGAGCCACCTGAGAAGTCCGCCAGCTAAGTTGAGTCCAGTTGAAAAAAGAAACTGAACGTGGCTCAGAAGACATCAGGTGCAACAGGGTGATTGCGGTGCTAGCAACTGTTAGTGAGGAGAAGAAGGGGGCTCTCTTAAAGATTAGGTTTATGCAATTCACATTTGAACATTTGCTACTTTCCACCTGTAGTCAAGCCTGGCCTTAGGTTCCTGCTAACTGATACACTGTAAACCTTAAGGACACTCACTTTTCTCTTTTTGATGTGTCAAGGTACCAAACATTCCTTAATGTGCAGAGTAGGGAAAATGAAGACTGCTTGAAGGAACAGTAAAGCCTGGTGCACCGTTGCTTTCTGTGGCAATGTGACTCTAAACAAAGGTGACAGCAGAGATTGTTACTGTATATCCTAGTGGGTTCATATAAATATATTTATATTTTCTCTAGTAACAGGCAGCAGTTTCTCCTGACACCATTTATATGCCCTTCCTTTTCAGTTGACAGTAGCTGGCAAACCTTGCCCTGCTTCACCAAATACAGCTTCAAGCCGGGGAAGGTGCTGGGTGAGTAAATTATCCAAAGGGGGTCGACTTTAGCATCTCCTGGTGGAGGGTTGAGTGCCCTCTGGTGGCCAATGGGAAGAATGCATGCAGCAAAGCAGGAATTAATTTACTGTTTTAGAGAATATTGTGTTCATTTTAAATAGGCCCCTGCTGTTGAAACCCAGTGCCTACATCTGTATTCTTGAAAAAATTCACAGCTAAAAGAGTTATGTTTCCCTTACACAAAATTGCTTAATAGTCTCAACATCTCCATCAAGTCCCCAGAGATAAGAAACAGATTCGAGAGAGAGATTTTTACTGAAACTTTCACTGAAGATGCCTTCAATAACACGCTCTTTATTCCAGAAGCCATTCCCCAGGGCTGTCCCACCGAAGAAAGGTCATGCCTTTGCCCCCCAGCAACTCCCCATTTGTATTCTCGGGCGTGACTTTATCCCTGTACAACTACCTTCCTCTCACCCCCCATCAAAACCAGAAGTTGGAATCTTTATTCCCTAAAACATGAACGACTACAGAAAGCTGAATCCTTCTGCACAGTCTGGGACCCAAAGCCCGAAATTAGAGATGAAATGCTCACAGTGGCATTTCCGGCACTGACCCGGAGCATGCTGACTGATTCTATCCTACAGGGGAGGTGGTCTGGGGAATGAAGGGTGGGGGGAAGGAATTAGGAGAAATCGGGGGCTGAGATGAGCAGGTGACTGCCGCACCCCCTCTCCAAGGCTCTACATTTGCACGGTTCAAGGGCTGCAACACTGCTGAGGAAAAGGCCAGCCCAAATATGCCCACATGACAAAGGATGAGGGTGATCAACTGGGCATCAGGTTTGTGTTTAGGTAGAAACTCGGGAGCAGAGGTGTCCGTGGACAATGCAACATTCCCAGTGATCCTAGTCACTCGAGATTTAGGCCAGCACCCGAGGGTCACGTGATCCGACTTCTCAGGACAAATATTCATCTTAATCACTGATTAGTGGAGGCTGCACTGGTTGCCCTGGTCTGCTGGTATGGGCAGGCTCCTTCCATAAAGCAGAATAACCCAGGTGATGAGCCCACTGGGGTCAGCTGGGGAAATCCCAACTTCCAGGAAGGTTTGAAACCGCCATCCATCCACATCTTCACAGCCTGTATCTGGGTCTGCTGGGGTCTTTCTATCTTAAATCCCAGCATGAGGTGCAGTAGGAGGCCCTGTCTACACCCACCGTGGGAGTGCTCCCCTAGCTCTTCCCTCCTGGAAGAGCCACAGTGACTGAACACAGCCACAGCTCCTTGGCTGTGGTGTCTTTCTATTAGAGGGTGTCTTGCTGTTGTTTGCTGACCAGAAATATTACCCAGCAGCAAAATGCAAGGTCACACACACAGAGAGGAAGGGAGGCAAAGAATTATGCCACTGAACAGATAATCCCTAAAGCCATTCATATGCCTCCACTGCTATGACTCCACCCCACTGCGATGTGGTCCAAGCCACCATGATCTGGATGACATCTCTCATCTGAATGAGGGCACCGGCCTCCCCACTGGGCTCTGGCTTCCCCCGCCTCCTCTCAGTCTGTTCTCAACATGGCAGGTGCAGTGAGCACATTCAATCTCAAGTCAACTCTCTGCTCAAACCTCCCGCGGTTTCCCGTCTCAGGTCGACTAAAGGCCTAAGAGACTCCAAGTAATCTAGCCATTGCTACTGACTCACCCGTGTCCAGCTCCTTCTCTCTGTTGTTTTGTAGAATACAATTGATTTTTGTATGTTGGTTTTATATCCTACAACTTTACTGAATTCGCTTATTATTTCTAACAGTTTTCCAATGGAATGCCTAGCATATTCTACCTATAAGATCATGCCATCTACAGAAGAGATGTGATTTTACTTCCTTTCCAATTTGGATGCCTTTCTTTAGTTTTCCTTTTTTAAGTTTTCCTTTCTTTTGCCTAATTATTCTGGCTAGGATTTCTAGTGCTACGTTAAATTGAAGTGGCAAGTGGGCATGCCTGCCTTGCTCTCAATCTAAAAAGGAGCTCTTTCAGTTTTTCACCACCAGGTATGATGTTAGCTGTGAGTTTTTCATACATGGCCTTATTTTGTTGAGGTAAATTCCTTCTATACCTGATCTGTTGAGAGCTTTTTTGTTTAATCATAAAAGGGTGTTGAATTTTGTCAAATGGCTTTTCTGCATTTATTGAGATGATCACGTGACTTTTATCCCTTATTTTGTTAATGCGGCATTATCACACTGTGGTATCAATTTGCATATGTGGCGCCATCCTCGCATCCCAGCAATAGATCCCACTTGGTCATGGTGTGTGAGCCTCTCACTGTGCTCTTGAGTACAGTTTCCTCATACTGTGTTGAGGACTTGTGCATCTATGTTCACCAATCTTTTCCGTTTTCTGCTCAAACACCCTTTACCAGTGAGGTCTTTCTTGACCACCATATTTAACATTTGACTCCTCCCTACACTCTATTGGACTTCCCTGGTGGCTCAGATGGTAAAGCGTCTGTCTACAATGCAGGAGACCCGGGTTCGATCCCTGGGTTGGGAAGATCCCCTGGAAAAGGAAATGGCAATCCACTCCAGGACTATTGCCTGGAAAATCCCATGGACAGAAGAGCCTAGTAGGCTACAGTCCATGGGGTTGCAAAGAGTCGGACACGACTGAGCGACTTCACTTCGCTTCACTTCTACCCTCTATAGCTGCTCTATTTTACTCCTTAGCATTTATCACCAAGCATACTAAATATTCACAGGTTTGTTTATGGTCTCTCTCTCCCACCTCCATCTCTGACCCATGTAAAGGCAGGGATTTTTATTTTTTGTCTGTTTTGGTCACTTCTAAGGAAATTTATGACCAACCTAGATAGCATATTCAAAAGCAGAGACATTACTTTGCCAACAAAGGTCCATCTAGTCAAGGCTATGGTTTTTCCTGTGGTCATGTATGGATGTGAGAGTTGAACTGTGAAGAAGCTGAGCACCGAAGAATTGATGCTTTTGAACTGTGGTGTTGAAGAAGACTCTTGAGAGTCCCTTGGACTGCAAGGAGATCCAACCAATCCATCCTGAAGGAGATCAGCCCTGGGATTTCTTTGGAAGGAATGATGCTAGAGCTGCAACTCCAGTACTTTGGCCACCTCATGCGAAGAGTTGACTCATTGGAAAAGACTCTGATGCTGGGAGGGATTGGGGGCAGGAGGAGAAGGGGACGACAGAGGATGAGATGGCTGGATGGCATCACCAACTTGATGGACGCGAGTCTGAGTGAACTCCGGGAGTTGGTGATGGACAGGGAGGCCTGGC
>SJYX01013618.1:72090-104476 GCA_006410675.1 Oreotragus oreotragus
GAAGAAGGCTGAGCGCCGAAGAATTGATGCTTTTGAACTGTGGTGTTGGAGAAGACTCTTGAGAGTCCCTTGGACTGCAAGGAGATCCAACCAGTCCATTCTGAAGGAGATCAGCCCTGGGATTTCTTTGGAAGGAATGATGCTAGAGCTGCAACTCCAGTACTTTGGCCACCTCATGCGAAGAGTTGACTCATTGGAAAAGACTCTGATGCTGGGAGGGATTGGGGGCAGGAGGAGAAGGGGACGACAGAGGATGAGATGGCTGGATGGCATCACCAACTCGATGGACGCGAGTCTGAGTGAACTCCGGGAGTTGGTGATGGACAGGGAGGCCTGGCGTGCTGCAATTCATGGGGTTGCAAAGAGTCGGACACGACTGAACAACTGGACTGAACTGATAGCCCTTTTACCTTAAAAAAAAAAAAAAGTTGTGGCCACAGAAGGCAAATGATGGGTCAAATTGTATCCTTCTGAACTTTTTATGCTGAAGCCCTTACCCCTAGAACCTCAGATGTAGTTATATTTTGAGATAGGGTTTCAATGAGTGAAGTTAGCATGAGCCCTAATCTGACTGGTGTCTTGGTAAGAGGGGGAAATGTGGACACACAAGGAGGCATCTTGAACTCACACTCTTAGACAGATGACCATGTGACGAAATAGTAAGAGGGAGGCCTCAGGAGAAACTAACACTGCCAGCATCTTGATCTTGGGCTGCTAGCCTTCAGACTATGAGAAAATAAATTTCTGCTGTTTATGCTACCCAATCAGTGGCATTTTGTTATGGCAGTGTGAGCAAACTAATACGGCATGTCAATATTTGTTGACTGAATGAATATCTTCGGAAGGCCTGAAATAGCTGCATCCTTCTTTTTCTCCTTCCCATATTAAGATGAGTGTCCACTGGGTATCTCTCACTCCTGGAGGGATCTTCTGGCCCCAGGGAAAGCTGGTCTGTGAGGAAGGTTTCCCCACACCTGTACCAACATGTGGATGGGCCACACTGGAGCTTTTCAGGAGCTGATGGTACCAAGGTGGTTCTAATGATGCTTTATCCAGTGGCCTGCAGGGTGGGTCGGCAGAATTGGCCATCTCCTATGATGACCCTCTGACCACAGCTAAAATCAGAAAACCCCATAAGCCAGAAAGGGCTGTAAAGATCCCTGTAATAGTGGTAGCAGATGTGTGGTGACAGCAGCTGTAATTACTGTTGCTGCTACTTAGCGAGCTTTTATTCTGGGTCAGTGTGGAAAGCACTCTGTAAATCTTAGCTCTTTAATCCTTGGGATAATCCGGTGAGATAGGACCTTGCCTTGCCCCAACTTCACAGATAAGGTAGCTGAGGCTTGGAGAATGAGGCCGCAGTCAGTGAGAAAAAGCAGAAATCGAATCTATTTTCATTTTCCACCCCTCACCAAGCTCTGCTCCTCCTCCTCCAGACTTCCTCCACCCTAATTTCCCTTGAGAAGTCATCCTCCCTAATTTGTTCTTTGGCCAGGTGGGACTGAACAGATTCAGATGGGACTGACCCCATCCCCTCAACCCCAGCTCCAAGTGGACCAAGACTAACCAATCAGAATACTCTATTCCTTCCAACTCCCCACTACTCCACCCATTCAAGGATCGGTCACATGATACAAATTACTCCAAAGAGGCCCCGCCCTGAGGTTTTAGATATCTGGGAGAAGTCCTGAGTACAGGAAACTCCCATTGGTAAGGATGAGAGAACGTCAGCCCTGGACACTACCTTCAGCAAGACTCAGTTCTTTTACCATATGACCCAGTAATCCCACTACTGGACATAAACCCAGGGAAAACCATAATTCAAAATGACACATGCACCCAAATGTTCAGTGCAGCATTATTTGCAATAGCCAGGACATGGAAGCAACCTAAGTTTCCGTCAACAGAGGGATGGGTAAAGAAGATACTGTGTGCATACACACACACACACACACACACACACACAATGGAGTATTACTCAGCCATACAAAGGAATGAAATTGGGTCATTTGTAGAGATTTGGATGGATCCAGAGATTGTCATACAGGGTGAAGTAAGTCAGAAAGAGAAAACCAAATACGTATATTAATGCATATATGTGGAATCTAGAAAAATGGTATAGATGATCTTACTCGCAAAGCAGAAATAGAAACACAGACAACAAATGTATGGATACCAAGAGGGGGAGGGGAGGCAGGACTGATATTTACATACTGTTGATACTATGTACATAATAGATAACTACTAGGAGAAGGCCGGGGAAGGCAATGGCACCCCACCCCAGTGCTCTTGCCTGGAAAATCCAATGGACGGAGGAGCTTGGTGGGCTGCAGTCCATGGGGTTGCTAACAGTCGGACAGACTGAGCGACTTCACTTTCACTTTTCTCTTTCATGCATTGGAGAAGGAAATGGCAACCCACTCCAGTATTCTTGCCTGGAGAATCCCAGGGATGGGGGAGCCTGGTGGGATGCCGTCTATGGGGTCACACAGAGTCGGACACGACTGAAGTGACTTAGCAGCAGCAGGAGAAGGCAATGGCGCCCCACTCCAGTACTCTTGCCTGGCAAATCCCACGGGCGGAGGAGCCTGGTGGGCTGCAGTCCACGGGGTCGCTAAGAGTCGGACATGACTGAGTGACTTCACTTTCACTTTTCACTTTCACGCACTGGAGAAGGAAATGGCAACCCGCTCCAGTGTTCTTGCCTGGAGAATCCCAGGGACGGGGGAGCCTGGTGGGCTGCCGTCTCTGGGGTTGCACAGAGTCGGACACGACTGAAGCGACTCAGCAGCAGCAGCAGGATGAAAACCTAGTGTGGTGCACAGGGCACTCTGCTCAGCGCTCTGTGGTCACTAAACGGGAGGAGCTCCAAAAGACGGGCTACATGTGCACATATAGCTGACTCTCTCTGCAGTACAGCAGAAACTAATACAACATGGTAAAGCTACTCCAATAAAAATCAATTTAAAAAAGACTCAGTTCTTCAAGTCTCTCAGTTGAGTGGTTCCTGCAGGAGAATCTGATGGTTCTAGAAGAGGCCAGGCCTCCACGCCTTGTCAGTTGTCTGTGGCTAAGAGGGGTGGGGATGGACAAAGATCACCACTTAGCACCAACCACCAATGCTAAGAAAAGAGGAAATGAGAAACTGAGATCAAAACTCTTTATGGTCACAACCTTTCTGTGGGTGAAAATGGGCCCCAACATCTTGGCCCCCACAACCATCTCCCTTGATTCTGTGACCTGCCTTTGCCAACAACACATTAACAGAATTCTCTAAGCTGTGGGCACAAGGCAGATAGCCCAGCAGAGAACGTCAATATGTGAATCAAGCCAGGTCTGAGTTAATAGATCTAAAACTTCTGGTGCTGTGGCCAGGCCATCTGCCTGCCACGTTGCTTCTAAAACATCACAGGGGACTTCCCTGGTGGCCCAGTGGCTAAGACTTTGGGCTCCAATGCTTGCAACTCCTACAGAGCAGCTAGATATTGCCCCACTGGGCTAGATGAGCATACTTCTACAAAGAATTCTGGGCAGTGTACCAGCCATCAGACTGCATTCAGGAGGTGGGACCAAGGAAATAAAGACTTAGGAAACATGTCTTTTTGTGGGAGGGATAAATAAAGAGTAGAGGCAGCATTTGACTTCAGGAAGCTTGCAGTCTAGTCAAAGCGACCCCACAAATGTGAGAGAACGTGGCCAGGCCCTTCCTTGCATGGGCCTGAGCTGCGCTCTGTCAAGGGCATGAGGTGCGCCAGTGGCAGATGGCTGCAATTTCAATAGTTTGAGATGGGAATCGTGCACTGGCAAGAAACCCAGGAGGGGAAAGAGAAGCGTCTCTTTGACTTGGAAAAACCCTCTCTCGCAGCCCTCTTGGTTTGGCCGAGTGGCTCCTGAAGGCATCCTGACTTCTGTCTTCTTTACCCAGGAGAAGGATCACATTATATATATATATATATGCTGCTAAGTCACTTCAGTTGTGTCCGACTCTATGCGACCCCATAGACGGTAGCCCTCCAGGCTCCCCCGTCCCTGTGATTCTCCAGGCAAGAACACTGGAGTGGGTTGCCATTTTCTTCTCCAATGCATGAAAGTGAAAAGTGAAAGTGAAGTCACTCAGTCGTGTCCGATTCTTAGCAACCCCATGGACTGCAGCCCACCAGGCTCCTCCATCCATGGGATTTTCCAGGCAAGAGTACTGGAGTGGGGTGCCATTGCCTTCTCCAACAACAAGGACTAGTAGGGGCATTCAGTTCAGTTGAGTTCAGTTCAGTCGCTCAGTTGTGTCCGATTCTTTGCAACCCCATGAACTGCATTAGCCAACTCCAAATTCCCATCGCCGGGATGGCTCAAGTCCCTCCCTGTTCAGGGATCAGCATATCTATCTCCTGTCTGTTTTGGAGTACAATCCCTGCCAAGCTGTGTTGGCTATTTAGAGCTATCCTGAGAAATCTTATCCCCAGAAACCAGATTTTGGGGGTGTTCATTAGAATGGCACTCACTGGTAGTCCTGAATAGGTATCTGAGATCTCCCAGGGGCTCACAGGTGTATTGAGTGTCCTCTTCTGTTTCACCAGGCTCCTCCATCCATGGGATTTTCCAGGCAAGAGTACTGGAGTGGGGTGCCATTGCCTTCTCCAACAACAAGGACTAGTAGGGGCATTCAGTTCAGTTGAGTTCAGTTCAGTCGCTCAGTTGTGTCCAACTCTTTGCAACCCCATGAACTGCATTAGCCAACTCCAAATTCCCATCGCCGGGATGGCTCAAGTCCCTCCCTGTTCAGGGATCAGCGTATCTATCTCCTGTCTGTTTTGGAGTACAATCCCTGCCAAGCTGTGTTGGCTATTTAGAGCTATCCTGAGAAATCTTATCCCCAGAAACCAGATTTTGGGGGTGTTCATTAGAATGGCACTCACTGGTAGTCCTGAATAGGTATCTGAGATCTCCCAGGGGCTCACAGGTGTATTGAGTGTCCTCTTCTGTTCTCTTCCACGGCTTGACTCATGAGTAGTGAATCCAGGTGTCATGTCCTGGTACCTTGACTGCTGTGGGGGTAGAAAGTATTACAGGGTAGGGGCCCTTCCATGTGGGCTGGAGTTGAGCTTTTGGGGACCCATCTTTCCAGACTTTAATTAGGACTTGAGTCCCTGGAGCATATAGTGGTGAGCCCTTAGAATCTTTTGGGTCCTGGTTTATACCCCACAAGCATCCATCCTGTTGGAATTGCCCAATGGCCATTGTATAAGACTGGAGGGTCTGAACCTCTGGATCTAGGAAGAGGTCACTGATATAAACAGAAAGTCTCCCATATAGCATCTCATCAGGACTAAGACCAAGCTGTTCTTTAGGGGCAGTGCGGGTACGGAGGAGAGCAATCAGTAAAGCCTCCTTCCATCCCAGGGAGGTCTCCCGGGTTACCTTTTTTATCGCTGATTTTAAGAATTGATTGGCCCTTTCTACTTTTCCCAAAGATTGAGGCCTCCAGGCACAATGGAGATAATAAGTAACGCCCAATGCTTTAGAGACCCCTTGGGTGACTTTAGAAGTAAATGATGTCCCATTGTCACTTTGTAAAGACCTGGGCAGACCAAATCTTGGAATGATTTCATGGAGCAGTTTTTTTTTTACCACCTCCTCAGCCTTCTCAGTCCAGGTAGGAAAGCCTTAAATCCATCCTGTGAATGTATCTATCATGACTAATAGGTATTTATACCCTCGAGAAACTGGCATCTGGGTGAAGTCCATCTGCCAGTCCTCTCCTGGGTAGGTTCCATGTCATTGGATGGGCTGGACCAGCTGGGGTCTTTGAGCTCCTTGGGGGTTTTTTTGGCAAGTGGGACAAGAGGAGACCACCTGTCTTATAGTTGTTTGGAGGCCTGTTCCTCTGAAGGACTTTTCTAGTAATCTTTGGAGGGCCTTTTCCCCTAAATGAGTGGTGGCATGTAAGGAGTTAACCAACTTCCATTGGAGGTTCCCAGAAAGAAAAAGGAGTCCCTCCTTTTGGAACCACTCCCATATGATCTTCTTGAAAGCCCTCACTCTTAGCTTTAAGAGTCTCATCTTCAGTATATGTGAAGGAGTTTCTGGCAAATTAGTCTATGGAACTAGGGTGGCCACCCCCTATTAGGTCATTGTTCCGTAATTCTGCTCTCTCAGCTACATATACACACACATTATATATGTTTGTATAGAAATATTATAATATTTATGTATTTATTATAACTATTATATAATATATATAACATATAAATGTATGATGTATATGTAATATATTCTATATATATAATGTATGAATGCGTGCATGCTCAGTTACTTCAGTTGTGTCAGACTCTTTGCAACCCTACAGACTGTAGCCTGCCAGGCTCCTCAGTCCATGAGATTCTCCATGCAAGAGTACTGGAGTAGGTTACCATGCTCTCCTTCACGGGATCTTCCTGACCCAGAGATCGAACCCAGGTCTCCGGCATTGCAGGCAGATTCTTTACCACTGAGCCATCAGGAAAGCCCATGTAATGTGTATGTGTTTGTGTCTGTGTATATATGTGTGTGTGTGTGTATGTATATATTTGATTGGAACCCAGGTCCCCTGCATTGGGAACACAGAGTGTTAATCACGAAACCACCAGGGAAGCCCCTCATATTTTATTTTTATTGAGCATAGCAAGCCCATGGGCAAGGTTCCATTGTCAGTATCTACAATAAACTTACAAAAATGAGAGAATGAGAGTGAAGCCCCCTCAAGAAAGAGAGGGTCTGCGCATCAGCTGTGGCCTTCTGTGCATTTCTATTCATTTTCCCGCAGTTCTGCCACCTCTTCCTGAACTCAGGGAGAATCTCAACAAAAGTTCTCTCCAAGTAAGAGCTTGGGAGGAGTGAATGGGAGCACAGTGGTGCCTGGGCACAATTTAGTGGTGCCTCAGGGAGGCCTCCGCTGTCTGCCAGGGTCCTCCTTTGGTGGGACAGGTATCTACCCTTATTTCTGCTTATAGGGGGTGCAGCTGACAGTGTGTCATGAAAAGGGGGCAAGGAAAAGATGGGTCTCAGCACAAAACAGTGGTCATGATATGCCCACTGTTGGTTTGACAGTCACGGGGACACTGAGGATTCTCCAGTGACAGCAAATACTGCTGCTCCTCCCCTCCCTTCTGCTAACCACACACTCACGAAGTCCTCCCAGTGGTGAAGGAAGGGGCAGGGCCGTGTGTCAAAGGGGCAGCCCCATCTGAAATAGGATCCAGATGGATCACACACATTCCAGCTCCAGAGAACTCTCAGTGGATTGGTCAGGCACGATTTCTGCATGACTCAGGCTGGGCTGCTGCTGCGTCAACAAGTTAGCCTAACCTACTGAAGGGCGGGGACTCCAGGCTCAGAGGTGTTTCCTGGCACACCCACCTGCGCAGGAGCCTGGAAGAGCTGGAGCCAAGCTTCAGCTTCTCCCACGGTCAGCCCTTCGTGAGAGCACACACAGCCACCTACACACTCATGAGTCAAGACACAGTGCTTCTTATTTGTGTCTTTCCACCCAACCCATTGCTCCAACAGCAACAGGACATCTGACAATCCGCAGTCAACTGCCTGAGTGTCAAGACTCTAGAAAGCCCCTTGGACAGCAAGGAGATCAAACCAGTCCATCCTAAAGGAAGTCAATCCTGAATATTCATGGGAAGGACTGATGCTGAAGCTGAAGCTCCAATACTTTGGCCACCCGGTGCAAAGAGCTGATTTACTGGAAAAGACCCTGATGCTGGGAAAAGGTTGAAGGCAGGAGAAGGGGGCGACAGAGGATGAGATGGTTGGATGCCATCACTGACTCGACGGACATGAGTGTGAGCTAGCTCCGGGAGATGGTGCAGGACAGGGGAGCCTGGTGTGCTGCAGTTCACGGGGTCACAAAGAGTCAGACATGACTTAGAGACAGAATAACCATGCCAGAAAAAGTCTTTGTTGCCACAACTTTGAGTCTTTTTGCTCCTGAGAAACAGAAAAACCCGAGGCTGCAGGGAAGTGGGGTTGGTGGAGCGGTGATCAAGGAGTCCATTCACCACTGCCGTGATCGTCACGCTCAGCTGGGACACGGGTCCCCTCTCCCATGGGTTCTCTCTCCCACAGCGTGAACAGAGGAGTTTGGTTGCAATGCCTTGCACCTTCTAGCTCTCAACCTGGTGGTGTTAAAGATCTCAAGTGAGAAAGGACTTTAAAGATAAAATAGAGCAATCCTTCGATTCTGGAGACCGAGGGAGGCAAGCTGAGGCTTACTGTCTCAGAGTCTATCAGTTGTATATGTGGTGGTGCATGGGTCTGAGTGTGTGTGCAATGTGTGTGCAGTGTCTGCGCAGGGAAGGGTCACACAGGCTGGGAGGTGGAGAGAGAAGTGCAGAGAGTATGTCTCTTTCCTTTCACAGATCACCCCAGAGATTTCCCTGACTTTACAGGTGGAACTGAAGATAAATGGATTAGCCAGGTGAATAAACCTGTATTAAAAACTTTCTGAAAAATCAATTTGAGGGAGAAGATTTGGGAGAATAAAATATGATCAACTGTGTCAGGTAGCTTGAATAAATCGATGCCTGCAAGTCTGGTAAACAATTTCTGATCTACAGCCCCCAGGGTCTCCTTGCTGGTGATAGTTACCTCGGTAATTGGACCGTGGGATGAGGCCAGACCAAGGAGGAGAGGCATTAAAAATGATGTTTCTTCAAGTGAAAATTAATTTCTTTGCTGACCAACAAAGACCAAAGTAATTTCAGAATTTTAAGGATGGCGAGACATCATAAAATTGTTTACGCTTTTCATTCCGTCCTGAAATTAGACATGGAAATGAAAGAGAAATGAGTCTCTCTGTCCCCATGCATGATAGTCCAGGCACTGAGGCAGTCAGCTACTATTCAGAGGAGCATCTGATGGCTCCAGGAGCGGGGGAGGGGAGCATCTCGCTTCGGGGTGCACAGAGTACACATCTGCGCGTATGGCAGGAGGGAAATCAACCCTGAAAGCCAGAAACGGTGTTCTCTTCTGCTCTGGACTTTCTCCACACAACAGTTAAAGAGATGTAGCTTTTGGCCCTGGAATGGAGTGAATCAGCCTCCAAAAAAAGAGATGAAATCTACTGTTGAAATAAAATTAAGACCTAAGACTAGCTTTTCTATACAGAATGGATAAACAACAAGGTCCTATTGTATAGCATGGAGAACTATATTTAAAATTCTCTAATAAATGATAATAGAAAATATTAAAAAATAATATATACCTATGTGAAACAGAATCACTTTGCTGTACAGCAGAAATTAACCCATCATTGTAAATCAACTATACGTCAATTTTTAAAATTGATTAAAAAAAACTCCACACAGGAAACCCAGTACTCTATAATGACTTAAGGGAAAAGAATCTAAAAATGAGTGGATACATGTATAACTGATTGTATAGCAGAAACTAGCACAGCATGAGTTAACTATACTTATGAAAATTGTTTTAAAAAGAATCTAAACTCAGTGTTTATGCCAATAATATCTCCAAATGTATAATTACTAGGATATGACTACAACAGGCCCCAATCCCCTTACAAATCTTCATAAGGAATATTCAATACTCTTCTTATCAGTAGAATAAAGTGAATGTATGGATAGCTTTACACAAGTGGATAAACAATGAACAATATGCGTGTAGCATCAACACAAACTGTCATTGTCTTTGAAATCTGTAATTTCAGAAGTGTGTACACTTACAAACAGCTGGAAATACTTAATTTTCTAAATGTAAATCAGACAGACCTAAGGCTACAGTACACACCTTAGCAGCAGAGGAAGGTGGGACGAAAGAAAGAAACGCAAGCAAGCGACAGGCTTGGCCCTGTCGTGACGGTGGTGGAGGCGCGTGTGATTTCCAGGAACGCAAAATGCCAGTGATCTTGACATGAATGGCCACAAAGGCCAGAATGATCTTGACATGAATCAAAGCATCTCACTCTCCAGCTTAAACCGGTGGTGTGCGGGAGCCCCCTCTTTCCAGCTTGAAATGTTTTGTTTTAGAAAACGCCCTTCGGGACTTCCCTGGTGGTCCAATGGTTATGAGTTCCAGTGCAGGGGTGCGAGTTGGATCCCTGGATGATGAGCTAAGATCCCACATACCTCATGACCAGACAACCAAAATATAAAGCGATAGTGTAACAAATTAAAGACTTTAAAAATGGTCCACATTAAAAAAAAAAACTGAAAAGAAAGGAAATACCCTTTAATGTGTAAAAAGCAGAACACTTTCAATAAAATGAATCCTGAGATGCAAAGAGCTAGCATTTCACCCAGCCTTTTGTGCACACCTCTTCCCGGCCCCAGCTTCAGGGACCTCACTTCAGTAACTTAAACCTGGTCATGCCGAGGTATTTCCACCACTGAAACTCATCTACATGCCCAAGGAACTGCTGCACGTTTACCAGCCCACTGTTGCTAAAAAGTCTCCTTACTCTTTGAACTGTAACCCAAGACATTCCACTGTGGCCTCAGGGGCTCACCTCTCTACCTTCAGCTGGTATTTCTCTCCCTTCTTCTGCTCTGCACCGGCACACAAGGCCTACACCTACTCCTTGAATGTTCTCTGTTCAACCTGTGCTCTCTGCCTAGAGAATTCTTTCTTCAGATCCTTCTTCAGGCCTCAAATGCCACCTCCCCAGAGGCCTTCTCTAACCTCCTCCTCTTCCATCACTGTTACAGCATCTGACTTTATTGTCTCTGCAGGATTCACAACTCCCTGAAATCTTCCTTTGTTTTCTTAATTGTTGTCCGGGCCACTGGTAGGATATATGCTTCCTTGAGCGTGGTGATCCTAACGTTCTCATGTCTTCAAAATCCAGCCCTGATACATGTCCGGCTCTCCAACATAGAGGCTGAAACGAATGAATGAATGAATAGCCCAGAGCCTCAAATATCATCATGGACCAGATATCCTTTTTTGATAAGTGTGGCTCCTCCTTTTCTGTTCTGAAAATAAATCATTTCAGGGACAATCCCACTTCCAGCCACTGAAACCCTTGAGGGAATAGGTTTCTTAATGTATTTCCTCCTGGGCTAAGAGGCCCAGAACAGTTTGGGCTGTTGGAAGAGGGCGAGCAAAGAAAAGGGCACCAAATACAGACTTTGCTCCTGTAATTCTTCTGCTGAGTGACATTTCTGGGTGCTGTGTTGACAGCCACAGGCGATCTTACCTGTAATAAGAGTAATGCAAACTAAAACTCCATTTTTATAAACTCTGCAGTTGGGAAAGATGGAATAATTTAGTTACAGACTGTTGGAAAATGTGTCAAAACAGACACTCATCTATTGCTTACAGGAGCTTAACTTCATATCACCTTTGGCAACTTCTATTACAAATCCAAATATTCAAGCCCTTTGACCTAACGATTCTACATCCATGAATTTATCCAAAAGATTTATGTTCACAGGGGTGTAGAATTCCAAGCATGGAAGGTTATGAATTGTGGCAAAAGGCTGGAATCAATGTAAAAGTTCTTCACTGGGGGCTGGGTTAGACAAATGAAGAAAATGAACTGCTACAGAAACGGAAAGGGATGAGGATGTTCCTTATATACTAACATGGGACAGTCTTCAAGATACAGTCAGTGAAGAACCATAGGTCTATGATACTGTCTATGTAAAAGTGGGCAAACAGAGAAGTGGGTGTCCACACAGACACACCGATACCTATATATGCTACGATGCTCTCAGGAAGAATGTACAAGAAAATGGGGGACCGCCTGGTGGCTCAGTTGCTAAGACTCCACACTCCCAATGCAGGGGGACCGGGTTCGATCCCTGCTCAGGGGACTAGATCCCACAGGCCCCACTAAAAAAACCGCAAGCCACAGCTAAAACAATCCTGTGTGCTGTAGATAAAACCCAGCGCAGCCAAACTAAAAGCTAAAAGAAATTGGGAAACTGGTTGACTCTAGGTAAGAAGCCAAGTGGCCAAGTGGAATGGGAAGAGGAGGCCTTTTCGCTCTGCTTGTTGAATCTGAACCGTGTAACTATCTCTCTCACGCAAAAAAAAATTTTAATTGAAAGTTTAAACTGTAGATGTGGCCCTAGAGCATTTATGAGAGAAAATGCTGCATTTCAGTCACATTAAAACGTCAGCAGAACTTTTCCACCCAACTTTCTTCCCTGTAAAAGATGACGAGGTGGGGAACAGCTTCTAACCCCAGCGGCAACTGACCTGATGATGTTGTCTTCTATGCCGGTTCCACCCCTTGCTCCTGGCCTCAGGTCCAGGACTTCTTTTCTCTTACACTCACTTGGGGATCTCATCCAGTCAACACACTCCCAATCTGAGTCTCCAGCCTGGCCCTCTGCCTGAACACCAACCAAATGCCTACCCTGCGACTTTACCTGGACGTGGTCATCTCATCTCCTGTGATACATGAATGCTCCACGGGCTTCTCCTGTTCTGTCATCCCTCTCTCACTGTCCACAGTCTGGGTCGTCCCTGCCTCAGCTATGTCCTGAATCCAGTGGCTTCTCACCCTCAACCTGATCCATCCGGGCCACTGCCACTCTCTCTGCTCACCTAGGCTTTTGTCAAAGTCTCCTAACCATTGAGTCTCTCTGTTTGCCCTGAAAACAGCCACCATGATCCTGTTGAAACTTAACTCCGATCATGTCATTCTTTTGCTCTGAATGCTCAACTCTGTCCCATCTCAGAACAAAATCTAAAGTCCTTGCAGGGTCCCTTAAGATCGAGACAATCTCCTGTCCTCGGCCATCTCTGCGACCTTGCCCCCTACCATTCTCCCAGTCCGGCCTCAGTAGCCTTCCCGTTCTTCAAAGATCCAGGCCAGGGCCTGTGCACTTGTTTTTCTTTCGTTCATCCTGGAAAGTTCTTGTCCCAGACAATTGCACAGCTTGCCTCCTCCCTTCCTTCAGGGCTTTACTCAAACACCACCTCCTCAGAGAGGTTTACCCTGGCCACTTATCTACAGTCGCAACCCTTCCCCTGGCTCCACCACCAGCCTCCTCTCTCCTGCTTGTCCATCACCCTTTTCAGTTTAGTTCAGTCGCTCAGTCGTGTCTGACTCTCTTTGACCCCATGGACTGCAGCACACCAGGCTTCCCTGTCCATCATCAACTCCCGGAGTTTGCTCAAACTCATGTCCATCGAGTTGGTGATGCCCTCCAACCATCTCATCCTCTGTCGTCCCCTTCTCCTGCCTTCAATCTTTCCCAGCATCATGGTCTTTTCTAAAGAGTCAGTTCTTCACATCAGGTGGCCAAAGTATTGGAGTGTCAGCATCAGTCCTTCCAATGAATATTCAGGACTGATTTCCTTTAGGATAGACTGGTTTGATCTTCCTGCAGTCCAAGGGACTCTCAGGTCTTCTCCAACACCACAGTTCAAAAGCATCAATTTACCCTTCTCACCATTTACTTCCCTGGTGGCTCAGATGGTAAAGAGTCTGTCTACAATGCAGGAGACCTGGGTTCGAGCCCTGGGTTGGAAAGATCCCCTGGAGAAGGAAATGGCAATCCACTCCAGTACTATTGCCTGGAAAATCCCATGGACAGAGAAGCCTTGTAGGCTACAGTCTACGGGGCCACAAAGAGTCGGACACGACTGAGCGACTTCACTTCACCACTTACTAAACCATGTGTTTTATTTCCCTGCCTTGTATATTATCTGTTTCCCCCTCTTGGATGTCCACTCTTCAAGGGCAGAGATATTTATCTGTTTTCTTCATGGCTGTTTTCCCAGAATTTAGAATAATGCCTGACACACAATAGATGCTCAATAAATATGAATGAATCACGCCCTTGGCTGGCTCTCTGGGGAGTGAGTGTCAGCTTCTTTGAGTTGGTGTTACACGGTTGAAAGGCAGAATTCAGTGGCAATCTTGATGGACCTAAGCCACATTACTGCTTGTCATGCTGTTCACCTGTCCATCACCTACATCACCATCGATGTCCCTGCGTGCACTCAGCAGACAGAGTCCTGTATATTCCTAATATCTGTTTTTTAATGGACAACCCCTAGTTTTATTTAATTTATAAAATTATAGTTGATTTACAATGTTGTGTTAGTTTCAGTGTACAGCCAAGTGATTCAGTAATACATACACACTATCTATTCTTTTTCAGATTCTTTTCCCTTACAGGTTATTTCAGACATTAAGTAAAGTTCCCTGTGCCGCACCGTAGGTCCTTGTTGGCAATCTACTTTATAAACAGCATTGTGTATGTTATTCTCCAACTCCTAATTTATCCCTCCCCCTGCCGCTTTTCCCGTTGGCAACCACATCTGCTCTCTATGTCTATGAGTCTGTTTCTCTCTTGTAAATAAGTGCATTTGTGTCATAGTTTAGATTCCACATAAACGTGATATCATATGGCATTTATCTGTCTGACACTTTATTCAGCATGAAAATCTCTAGGACCATCCACTTTGCTGCAAATGGCATTATTTCCACTCTATCTTATGGCTGAGTAATGTTCCACCCTGGGCTTTCCCGGTCACTCAGTGGTAAAGAATCCACCTGCCAGTGCAGGAGATGCAGGTTTGATCCTTGGTCCTCAAAAATCCTCTGGAGAAGGAAATGGCCACCCACTGCAGTATTCTCGCCTGAGAAATCCCATGGACAGAGGAGCCTGGTGGGCTACAGCCCAGGGGGGAGCGAAAGAGTCAGACACGACTGAGCAACGAACAACAATATTCCACTGTGTGTACGTATGTACATGTACACACACATAAATACATATACTGGCGATCTCCTAATTTTGAAAGCAGAAAATTAAAAAGTGCTCAAGCGTTGAGGGCTTGGTCCACTCACCTGAAGAGTCACTGCTTGGAAATGTCTTTATAACCCTTGGACCTTGCAGAAAAGCTGGACTCTAGATAGAATGAAGAGAAGCAGTCTCTGGGATAGGACCTATCGGCAGTTTTAATATGTTGGGAAGTATTATACTGTCTCTTGTTGTTTTCTCGGGGGAGGATGGACCCCAGTGGCTGAAGGATCTTGTTTACTGAGTTCAGGCTTAGCCTCCCTATTGTAAGGCCTTCCATGGCCTTTTCTCTGCTCACAGAGAACATTAACAAGTTCATGGGAGTAGCAGGCTTGAAGGAGCTGAGCGTGAGCTCACGTGCGTATGAGAGGATGTGTGAAGGAGCTGAGCGTGAGCTCACATGCGTATGAGAGGATGTATGAAGGAGCTGAGCGTGAGCTCACATGCGTACGAAAGGAGCACTGTGAGGGGAGAAAACAGACGGATTGAGGAACGGTTGGAGGAACCAAGAGAGGAGAGAGAACCAAAGCAAGGAAGCCAAATGGGGACTTTGGTTCATCAAGCACATGGGATGTTCACGGCGGCCCCTTCCTTGCTCTGACTATACAATCTTCAGCAAAACGTATGCAACCAACTCCACGTGCTTGTGCCAAGAGAAGTCATTGTTGGTGGGGGAGGAGTTTGATAAAGAAGGACAGGAGACAACTGACATGTGTGGAACAAATCTAACAGTTGGACAAACTTAATTTTAAATGTCGATCAAAAGTTGGTGGCAATGACCTAGTGAGTCTACTCCTAGGAGTACATGTATCCAAAGAATTGAAAACAAGTGTTTCAACAAAAAGTTGTACATGACTGTTCATGGAAGCACTATTTCCAATAGGCAAAGATGGAAAACAACCTAGATGCCCTTGAATGAATGAATAATAAACAAAACGTGGTCTGTTGTTACGATGGAGCATTATTTGGTCCCCCAAAAGGAACGCAGTACTGAAACACAATTCGATGAAGCATGGAACCAAATGAAAGAAGCCAGTCACAAAAAGCCATATGTTATATAGTCCACTCATCTAAAATGTCCAGAACAGGCAAATCTGTGGAGACATAAAGTACATTAGTGATTGCTTAGGGAGCAGGGCACCTCTGAAGGTGATGGCTTAAAGGTATAAAGACTCTCAGACCAAGACAAAATTCTCAAATAGACTGTGGTGATGGCTGTGCAACTGTGAATATACCAAAATCCATTAAACTGTCTACTTTAACGGGAGAATCATACGGTATGTGAGCTCAGTAAAATTCTTTAAAAATAGAATAGTTGAGGATTTCCTTTGTGTCCCAGTGGAAATCTAAGACTCTGAGCTCCCAATGCGAAGGGCCTGGTTTCAGTCTCTGGGCAGGGAACTAGATCCTGAGTGCCACCACTAAGACCCGGCATGAAAGTGAAAGTGAAGTCATTCAGTCGTGTCTGACTCTTTGCGACCCCATGGACTGTAGCCTGCCAGGCTCCTCCATCCATGGGATTTTCCAGGCAAGAATACTGGAGTGGGTTGCCATTTCCTCCTCCAGGAGATCTTTCCGACCCAGGGATTGAACCCTGGTCTCCTGTACTGTAGGCAGATCCCTTACCCTCTGAGCCACCAGGGAAGTCCAAGATCCAGCATAGCCAAATAAATAAATATCGAAAGTAGAAAAGTTGGAGACACACCTGCAGAAGATTCACAGTCTATAAGATGCCATGACTTATCCACCCAAAACCACAGCCTGATGTTACTGTCAAGCAGGAAGGAGGGTCTGGACCATGGGGCAGAATCAAGGGGCGAGGGTCAGACTAGACATTTCCTTAAAGACCCCCACTGAAAACAACAGCAGCCTCTTTGCCACATTAAAGGGGGGAAATGTGGAGGAACAGAAAAGTCACCAGCACCCTCTCCTGTGGGGCAAACCCCTCTCAGCCCCTCCCTGTTGACTGTCATGGCTCTGCCCTCTGAAAACACACTGTATTCATAAACTGGAAGTAGCACCCAAGACAAAGTATGTCTGCTTAGAATTAAGGCCCTTTTAGTATTTTAGTATTAAAGATTAGTGGGGGTCAACCAAGAGGGGAGGGTGCAGGGCCTTAAAGGCTCCCCCTTCTCTCCATGCAGTACAACTTGAAGCCTGGGCCAAGCATCAGTGTGGCCTCTGGGACTGTCTGTGGTCTGGCTGGGACCAACACAGGGTCAGGATCCTCTGGGTCTAATTCTCAGCACTGAAACTTTTTTTTTTTAACTGAAGGAGAGTTGGTTACAATGTGTTAGTTTCCGGTGTAAAGTGACTCCGTCATACACGTGTATTTTCTTTTTCATATTCTTTTCCATTATGGCTTATTATAGGATATTGAATATAATTTGCTGTGCTATATACTAGGACCTAAATACAATAATCTTATGCTTAGTGTTTCTCATCTGCTAATCCCAAACTCCTAATTTATCTTTCCCCTACCCCCTTTCCCTTTGGTAACGGTAAATTTGCTTCCGTGTCTGTGAGCCTGTTTCTGCTTCATAGAACGTTCATCTGAGTCATGTTTTAGATTCCACATGTAAGTGAAATCATGTGGCATCTGCCTTTCTCTAACTTATCCCACTTAGTATGGTAATCTCTAGGTCCACCCATGTTGCTGCAGATGGCACTATTTCACTCTTACTTTCTGGCTGAGTGGTACTCCATTGCATACATGCACCCCATCTTCTTTATCCATTCAGGGGCCAGTGGACATTTAGGTTGTCTCCGTGTCTTGGATACTACAAATGATGTTGCAATAAACATTGGGGTGCATGTATCTTTTTAAAAATATTTTCACTGGACTCAGTTGATTCACAATGTTTGTGGAAGGTATCCTTTTGAACTATCAGTTCAGTTCAGTCGCTCAGTCATGTCCGACTCTTTGCGACCCCATGAGCTGCAGCACGCCAGGCCTCCCTGTGCATCACCAACTCACGGAGTCCACCCAAACTCATGTCCATTGAGTCGGTGATGCCATCCAACCATCTCATCCTCTGTCGTTCCCTTCTCCTCCTGCCCTCCATCTTTCCCAGCATCAGGGTCCTTTCCAATGAGTCAGCTCTTCGCATCAGGTGGCCAAAGTATTGGAGTTTCAGCTTCAACATCAGTCCTTCCAATGAACAGCCAGGACTGATCTCCTTTAGGATGGACTGGCTGGATCTCCTTGCAGTCCAAGGGACTCTCAAGAGTCTTCTCCAACACCACAGTTCAAAAGCATCAATTCTTCGATGCTCAGCCTTCTTCATAGTCCAACTCTCACATCCATACACGACCACAGGAAGAACCATAGCCTTGACTAGACAGACCTTAGTCGGCAAAGTAATGTCTCTGCTTTTGAATATGCTATCTAGGTTGGCCATAACTTTCCTTCCAAGGAGTAAGCGTCTTTTAATTTCATGGCTGCAGTCACCATCTGCAGTGATTTTGGAGCCCAAAAATATAAAGTCTGACACTGTTTCCACTGTTTCCCCTTCTGTTTGCCATGAAGTGATGGGACCGGATGCCATGATCTTCGTTTTCTGAACATTGAGCTTTAAGCCAACTTTTTCACTCTCCTCTTTCACTTTCATCAAGAGGCTTTTTAGTTCCTCTTCACTTTCTGCCATAAGGGTGGTGTCATCTGCATATCTGAGGTTATTGATATTTCTCCTGGCAATCTTGATTCCAGCTTGTGTTTCTTCCAGTCCAGCATTTCTCATGATGTACTCTGCATAGAAGTTGAATAAGCAGGGTGACAATATACAGCCTTGACGTACTCCTTTTCCTATTTGGAACCAGTCTGTTGTTCCATGTCCAGTTCTAACTGTTGCTTCCTGACCTGCATACAGATTTCTCAAGAGGCAGGTCAGGTGGTCTGGTATTCCCATCTCTTGAAGAATTTTCCACAGTTTATTGTGATCCACACAGTCAAAGGCTTTGGCATGGTCAATAAAACAGAAATAGATGTTTTTCTGGAACTCTCTTGCTTTTTCCATGATCCAGCAGATGTTGGCAATTTGATCTCTGGTTCCTCTGCCTTTTCTAAAACCAGCTTGAACATCAAGAAGTTCACGCTTCACGTATTGCTGAAGCCTGGCTTGGAGTATTTTGAGCATTACTTTACTAGCATGTGAGATGAGTGCAACTGTGCCATAGTTTGAGTTAGGTTAGGGCTTTTCCCCGGGGTAGCTATCCCACAGTCTGGGTTGCTATCTCTAGTTAGGTCCCTCAGGTTGCCTCAGGGCATTCAGGCCTGTTCCTTACTCTAAGCAATGCAGCCAGCACCTCCCTGCCCAGCCCTCACTTGTTAGTGGCGGATGCAAGAGTCTGAGCTGCTTTTCCACCGGGAGTTGCCATTAGACATGTAATCTGTGGGTTTTAATTAATTAATTAATTATTTCTTTTTCCTCCTGGTTATGTTGCCCTCTGAGATTCCAAGGCTTGCCACCGACCCCCTGGTGAGAGTGTTTCCTGGTGTTTGGAAACTTCTCTCTTTTTTAAGACTCCCTTCTGGGGACAGATCTCTGTCCTTACCTCTTTTGTCTCTGTTTTTATCTTTTATATTTTGTCCTACATCCTTTTGGAGACAATGGGCTGCATTTCTGGGTGCCTGATGTCCTCTGCCAGCATTCAGAAGTTGTTTTGTGGAATTTACTCAGTGTTCAAATGTTCTTTCTATGAATTTGTGGGGGAGAAAGTGGTCTCCCCATCCTATTCCTCCACCATCTCAGGACCGCCCCTCAGGAATTGAAAACTTTGAAGAAGAGGGCCTAGTATTTGGAATTCTAATTTTAGACAGTTGGGGTTTTTCCTTTATCTATTTTGTTTTTTGTTTTTAATTTGCTTTTATCCACATGTGGTGGGCTTCCCAGGTAGCTCAGTTGTAAAGAATCTGCCTGCCAATGCAGAAGATGCAGGAGACGTGGGTTCGATCCCTGGGTGGGGAAGATCCCTTGGAGGAGAAAATGGCAACCCATTCCAGTATGCTTGCTTGGGAAATCCCATGGACAGAGGAGCCTGGCAGGTTACATTCCATAGGGTTGCAAAATCGCTGGACATGATTGAGCACGTGCATACACACACGCACATATCCAGAGGTGCATTCACACTCATGTCCACATCTAATCACACAATTGCCCTTTATTCCTTTATAGTTCTTCTTTACCGCCATTCTTTTAGAGTGGCTTGGCGTTGTCTGTGGAACAGGTGGGAACTTCAGTGATGGTGTCAGTGGATACACAATCCACATGAAGCTTACTCTATAAAATACCACCTGGAACTTACTATTGCATGAGATGTGAGATGTTCACCTTTCACTTTATAATTCTCTCCTGAGTTGCTTTTCATTTTCTCCCAATTTCAGTGAAATGAGAGACACATAACTTTGAATTCTGAGATACCTGAGTTCAAATCCAAGCTTAGACTCTACTAGCAGATTGACCTTGGGTACATTATTTAGCTTTTACTCATCTCTGATAATAATACTGATTTTAGGGCTTTTGTGAGATAAAGTAATGTATACAAAGTATCTAACAGGACTGGAGGCACACATTATGAGTTAAGGGACTTCACAAGTGGAGCGGTGGTAAAGAATCTGCCTGCTAGTGCTGGAGACATGGGTTCAATCCTGCGTCAGGAAGATCCCCTGGAGAAGGAAATGGCAAGCCATTTCAGCATTCTTACCTGGGAAATCCCATGGACAGAGGAACCTGGCAGGCTACAGTCCATAGCATCACAAAGAGTCCATACATGACTCAGAGACTAAACAACGCAACTGCGGGCTAACTGTTATTTTCCTTTCTTTCCCTTCTCATAGCAAATGTATAACTTCAGGCTTGCTTTTCTAATTAGACCATTGGTATTAGTTCAATAATAGTTTTATTCATATTAATCATATTTCATAATTACTATTGTGATTTATTAATGGCAATAGTAAAATGCCATATAAATTGATGTCAATAATCACTGTTTCAATTACTTATATAAATCTACCACTACTTAGTCAATGTTAATGGCTTGGCTCTGAAATATTCACACAATTGATGATTACCTTTCAAGGTCAAAAGAAAGTCTTCTTAGTAGCCATGACTGGGCCCAGAGCACGTAGTCAATTTTACTGCTTCTAAGAAGAAATTAGAGCTTTGATTATAAAGTTTGGTTGAAATTCTGTTTTTCCCCATTCTGCTTATCCTCTGGCAAACTTGATTTCATACCCTCTCCTCTAAGCTTTTCCCCTTATTGACTTAATAACATAGAATTATTTTCTAACTCACTGTTCAAGTAGCTATCATTATTAAAATTTTTCTGTACCCATAAAATTCCCGTAATTACAACTTCATAATGAGTATAAAAACTGGCACTTAAATTGGTACTGAATATTTGATGAATTGAAGTTTAAAGTTTGCAAATATTGTAAGTCAAAAATAACGCATTGATTTCTTTTTATAAAACATTTATTCTGTAACATTAGGAATAAGCCTACAGAGGTAGAAATACACAAGGTGGTGGAGGGCTCAGTTCCGGGCTAAGGAGATGATATTTCACTTTTCATATGATGAAGAATCATCAAGAGATGTGGAGAAAGTTTTGTGGCATGCACAAAGGTATTTCAGAAAAATTTAATCTTTGACTAAGGTCAAGGTAGAGAAGAGAGGGCAAGAAGGCAGTGAGGCTGAAGCTCTTGCCTTAATGGGGTAGAAAAGAACTGATCCATGGGATGACGTTATGAAAGGGAATTTCATTCATGCCCTTATTAATTCTATTTTTGGAAAAAACAATTATTGAGTCCCTGGTATCAGCCTAGAGCTCTGATTGGCATGGAGACTGACATGTTTCTTGTCTTGCTTTACATGAAGTAGAGGTAATATGATGATTAAAAAGTGTTTTAATAGAGGTTGAGACAACATGTGGTTATGGAAATAGATGAAGGGACACTTAAGCTGGCAGCAGTGCTTGTAGGTAGGTTTAAGTATTTCTTTTGCTAAAACTTTGTTTAAACTGGAAGTTCAAACCATATTTGGTTTCCAGAATTACGAGACAATTTTAGTAAAATTTTATGCAGAATATGCCTTTACATCAACACACTTGAAAACAATAGTATCCAGCAGATTCCATTTTAAAAGGACCCTCCTGATGGGCAGTGTATAACCACCTCTCACGCTGTTAACATCTCTCTGAATGTGTGTGTAAATGGGCGTTGTTCCATTTTATCTCAATATCTCCTGTGTCTAGCAGAATGCCTGGCACATAGCAGTTGCTCAGAGGATGCCTATTGAAATGTCATCATTGAATCTGTGCAACAACAGTTTCCTGTTGTCATTCTCTGGCTTTTTTTTTTTTCCCCCTCACCACATGTTGAATGATGATACTTATAAAAGAAACTCTTGTGATTTGAAAATCCATCAGCTGCTCTACTGCCTCATTTAATTCTGCCCACCTTGGCCAAGGCTTGGCCCTTAAAAACAAACCAGACCCCTTTCTGTTTCCTTATATATTGTTCATGTATCTCTGTAGTAAAATATTGGTCCCTGGCCAGCATTCATGTGACAGCTTCCCATATGAATGTTAAACAGGCAACGATGATGCTCTCTAATTACAGTGCTTGAAATGATTAGAAATAAATTGGCACTCCAATTATAGATGCATGAAAGAGGCACCAGTATATTACAGTCAGTCCATTAATTTCTAAAGTGGTTCAGGCCATCTCACTATTTTGGTGACATTCCTTATTCACGGCTGTAATGAATCACTTTGAATTGTGGTGCCTGCAAATTAACAAGCTGAAGGACATTTTTTTTTTTAACCTAAAATACCCCTGGTTATTTTCTTCTAAGGTGGGGGCAGTGACAAAGAGCCAGGAACATACTGTTAAATTCTATATATAGAATTTGTGTAACTAGCACAATAAAGGTTAAATAGGCTTTGTTTTTATTCTTTTTTTTTTTCCTAGAAAGACTGAAAAAATTCCTCTCAATTGTACTTGAACTAAAACTGAAATTTTCCAAAGCTGTTAGAATTAAATTAGGAATGTAGCATTTTTCATTGTTTAATTTTTGTTCCTTGTATTGATGTCTGAGTTGGCTGGATGTAAAATATCACCTTTTACATAAAAGCAAATTAAGAAATATTCTAAAAGTTTCTAAAATATCTCTTAAAGTATAATTTACTTTATAGGTTAAAATTACTATCTATATGCTTTCAGAATGTTTCTCTAGATAAATGATTGACTGCTATCCATGAGTTTCACTAAAAGATGACATTTGATTCTAATAACTAACCTAAGTTAATCCAGATTTTCATGTTAGACTGGCAAGAATCTAGGGGCATATTCAATCCAGTCCTTAAAATAAGTAAATCTATAATTTTCCAATAAACACTAAGCACTTCCATTGTGTGATGGATTATTTAAGGGTAGGAGCTATGTGTTATTCATACATCGTGCAAATACTTGGCAAGTAGGAGATGTTGAATAAATATTAAGTAAATGCTATTGATTATGGCCAGAATATAATATAATATAAAATTGCTTATGGCCAGCATGACTTAGTTATGAATTTAAAATATATGTAAGGAAGGTAGAAGAATATTTTGGAGAACAGGTGATGTAATAATTAACTTCAGTTTAGGTATTTTGGAGAAGGAAATGGCAACCCACTCCAGTACTCTTGCCTGGAGAATCCCATGGACAGAGGAGCTTGGTGGGCTACAGTCCACAAGGTCGCAAAGAGCTAGACACGACTTCACTTTCACTTTCACTTTAGGTATTTTATTTTCTAAAATTAAATGTTTATTATGAAAAAATACATGAAAATATTCTTATAAAGATAAAATACTGCAGGTAAGGATAAAGTCATTTGTATAATAAATAGTTTTTCATAATGAAATTCTTTAGTATAGAACTTGTAGAACTTTTTGAATCAAAAGTCTTTAGAGACATTTATTATTTTTGTTAATTGTTTACAAAATTTCAAATTTATACATAAGAAAACAGATTGTGAAGTTCCATGTGTCCATCAGTCATTTTCAATAATCATTTGACACATGGCCAATAGAGTTTCACTTATACCCTCCACCACTGGATTATTTTGAACATTGTATTACTTCACCTACGGATACTTCAACAAGAATGTCCTTAAAATAGAGACTTTTAAAACATAACCACCATACTATTATCATCATAAAAATTAGCAATTAAAAATTATATATAGTCAGTAGGCCTTAGGAAGCATTACTACAAACAAAGCTAGTGGAGTGACAGAATCCAGCAGATTTTTATGTTTTTTTTTAATTTATTTTTTTAAAAGATTTTTTTAATTGGTAGAAAACTGCTTTACAATTTTGTGTTGGTTTCTGCCATACCACAACATGGATCAATCATATATATTAATATATCTCTTTGCTCCATCTCCTTTCTCCCTATCCCATCTCTCTAGGTCATCACAGAGTCCCAAGCTGGGCTCCCTGTGTTATTTAGCAACCTTACCACTATCTATCTGTTTCACACACGATAGTGTATATATGCCAATGCCACTTGCTCAGTTCTTACCCCCTCACCTTCCCCTACTGTGTCCACAAATCTGCCTTGTACTAGAACCATCAGTACCATGTTTCTCGATTCCATATATGTGCATTAATATATGATACTTGTTTTTCTCTTTCTGACTTACTTTACTCTGTATAAAAGGCTCTACCTCACTACATCTGACTCAAATTTGTTCATTTTATGGCTGAGGGATATTCCATTGTATAAATGTGCCATAGCTTCTTTATCCATTCATCTGTTGATGGACATCTAGGTTGCTTCCTTGTCCTGGCTACTGCAGATATTGCTGCAGTGAACAGTGGGGTAAATGTGTCTTTTAGAATTGTGGTTTTCACAGAGTATATGCCCAGGAGTAGGACTGCTGTGTCATACGATAGATTTAGTCCTAGTTTTTAAAGGAATCTCCATACAGTTTTCCATAATGGCAATATCCGTTTAAATTCTAACCAATAGTGCAGGAGGTTTCCCTTTTCTCCACAGCCCCTGCAGCATTTATTGTGTGTTGATATTTTGATGATGGCCATTCTGACTGCTGTGAGGTGATACCTCACTGTAGTTTTGATTTGCATTTTTCTAATAATATTGATCATCTTTTTATGTGTTTATGGCCATTTGTATCACTTCTTTGGAGAAGGGTCTGTTTAGTTCTGCCCATTTTTTAATCAGGTTGTTTCTTCTTCTGATATTGAGCTGTATGAGCTGCTTATGTATTTTGGAGATTAAACCTTTGTCAGTTGCTTCATTTGTAATATTTAAAATCCTAAAAGATGATGTTGTTAAAGTGCTGCATACAGAATGTCAAGAAATTTTGAAAATTCAGCAGTGGTCACAGGACTGAAAATGATCAGTTTTCATTGCAATCCCAAAGAAGGGCTATACTAAAGAATGTTCAAACTACCACATATTTTCACTCATTTCACGTGCTAGCAAAGTTATGCTCAAATATCCTTCAAGCTAGGCTTCAGCAGTATGTGAACTGAGAATTTCCAGATGTACAAGTGGAATTTCAAAGAAGCAGGGGAATCAGAGATCAAATTGCCAACATTTGGTGGATCGTGGAGAAAGCATGGCAGTTCCAGAAAAAACATCTACTTCTGCTTCATTCACTACACAAAAGCCTTTAACTGGGTGGATCATAACAAAATGTGGAAAATTCAAGATGGGAATACCTGACCACCTTATCTGCCTCCTGAGGAACCTATATGCAGCTTAAGAAGCAACAGTTAGAACCAGACATGGAACAATAGACTGGTTCCAAATTGGGAAAGGAGTATGTCAAGGCTGTATCTAGTCACGCTGCTTGTTAAATTTATACACAGAGTACAGCATGGGAAATGCTGGGCTGGATGAAGCACAAGCTGAAATTAAGATCACCAGGAGCAATATCAACAACCTTAGGTATGCAGATGATACCATTCTAATGGCAGAAAATGGAGAGGAATACCAGACCACTTTACCTGTCTCCTGAGAAACCTGTGTGCAGGTCAAGGAGCAACAGTTAGAACTGGACATGGAACAACTGACTGGTTGAAAATTTGGAAAGCAGTATGTCAAGGCTGTATGTTGTCACTATGCTTATATAACATCTATGCAGAGTAATCCAACTCATTGGAAAAGATCCTGATGCTGGAAAAGATTGAAGACAGGAGGAGAAAGGGACAACAGAGGATGAGATAGCTAGATGGCATCACTGCCTCAATGGACATGAGTTTGAGCAAGCTCCAGGAGATGGTGAAGAACAGGAAAGCCTGGCATGCTGCAGTCTATAGGATTGCAAAGAGCCGGGCACAACTGAGCAACCAAACAACAACATCCAGGGTAAATCATGCAAAATGCAGGGCTGGATGAATCACAAATTGGAATCAAGATTCACAAGCCGGAGCAACATCGACCACTTTAGATATGCAGATGATACCACTCTACTGGCACAAAGTGGAGAGGAACTAAAGAGCCTCTTGATGAAGGTGACAGAGGAGAGTGAAAAGGCTCAACAGGCAAAAACTAAGATAATGGCATCTGGTCCTAGCACTTTATGGTAAATAGAAGGGGAAATGTGAAAGCAGTGAAAGATTTTATTTTCTTGCACCCCCAAATTATGGTGGACAGTGAATGCAGTCATGAAATTAAAAGATGCTTCTTCCTTGGAAAGAAAGCTATGACATACCTAGACAGCATATTAAAAAGCAGAGACATCACTTTGCCAAGAAAGGTCTGTATAGTCAAAGCTATGATTTTTTCCAGTAATTATGTGTGAATGTGAGAGTTTTTCCATTAAGAAGGCTGAGCGCTAAAGAATGGATGCTTTTGAACTGTGGTCCTGGAGAAGATGCTTGAGAGTCCCTTGGACTGCAAGGAGATCAAACCAGTTAATCCTAAAGGAAATCAACCATGAATATTCATAAGAAGGACTGATGCTGAAGCTCCAAACTTTGGCCACCTGAGTGAAGCACTGACTCATTGGAAAAAACCCAGATGCTGGGAAAGGTTGAGGGCAGAAGGAGAAAAATATGGAAGAGGACTAGATGGTTAAATAAACATCACTAAATCATTGGTTATGAATTTGAGCAAACTCTGGGAGATTGTGGAGAACAGATAAGCCTGGTGTGCTACAGTCCTTGAGATCACAAAGAGTCAGATACGACATTGTGACTGTATAATAACAGTATTTCTTAGGTATTGCTTTTCTTTTGCAAGTTGATCTTGTTGAACCAGGATTCAAACAAAATTCCCATTTCTAAGGTATCTCTTCTGGTTGGTGCTTACTGTCAATATTTTCTCTCTCTCTGTACTTCCTTCTCTTTCTCTTCCCCTCTCTTTTGCTTACTTCCCTTCACCTTATGTCTTATTTAACAATACTTATTTAACAAACCATGTCTTCTTCTCTATCATTAGATTGAAAAAATTTGAGTGCTAGCTGAATCTTTCTTATATTGTTTAATTGTATTATTATTGTTGAGGTTTATTATGTGTTAATCACATCAACAGAAGCACATTCAGCCTGCCTTTGTGCCAAATAATATACAGGCTCAAGGAAGAAATGCAGCACCTAACACAGGTCATTGCACACAATGGGGGTTCAATGTTTATGGATTTGAAATAGATCAAATGGCACATTTTGAAAGTTGTATGCAGTTTTTAAATCAAAACTATCATGCAGCAATGATCTTTCCTGGTGGCTCAGATGGTAAAACATCTGCCTGCTATGGAGGGGACCCAGGTTTGATTCCAAGGTAGGAAAGATTCCTTGGAGAAGGGAATGCCATTTCTTCCTCTAGAGAATCTTCCTGACCCAGGAGTCGAACCTGCATTTCTTGCATCTCCTGCATTGGCAGGCGGATTCTTTACCACTGTACCACATGGGGTGCCCATAAATATAATACATGACCCCATAAAATTTTTAGAAGATAAGATAGGCAAAACATAAATTTCTTAGGTTAGTATCCCAATTTAATAGAAATAAAAGCAAAAATAAACACAGTTCACCTAATCAAACTTACAAGCTTTGACAAGAAGCTTATAAGCTTCTTATAAGCTTTCACAAGAAATGAAAGCATAAACAAGATGAAAAAGACAAGCTATTAACTGGGAGAAATATTAGCAGACAGTACAAATGGCAGGGGCTTAATTTCCAAAATTTCAAAGAGCTGATACATTTCAATAACAAAAATACAACTCAATTAAAAATAGATAGAAGTCCTAAATAGACATTTCTTTAAATAAGATATACATAGAGCCAGTAAGCACATGCAAAGATGCTCAACATAGCTATTTACTAGAGAAATGCAAATCAAAACAATGAGGTACCACCTCACACTGGTCAGAATGGCCATCCTTAAAGTCTACAAATAGTAAATGCTGGAGAGTTTGTGGAGAAAAGGCAACCTTCCTGCACTGTTGGTGGGAATGTAAATTGGTGCAGTCACTATGTAGAACAGTATGGAAGTTCCTTTAAAAACTAAAAATAGAGCTACCATCAGTTCAGTCAGTTCAGTTGCTCAGTTGTGTCCGACTCTTTGCGACCCCATGAATCGCAGCACGCCAGGCCTCCCTGTCCATCACCTTATAATCCCACTCCTGGGCATATATCTGGAGAAAACTCCAATTCAAAAAAATACCTGAACCCCAGTATTCATAACAGTATAATTTACAATAGCCAAGACATGGAAGCAACCTAAAATGTCCATCAACTGATGGACAAAAAAGATATGGTGTGTGTGTATATATATATGCACACACAGTGTAATATTAGTCAACCATTGAAAGAATGAAATAGTAGCATTTGCAGCAATATGAGGGACCTAGAGATTATCATACTAAGTGAAGTCAGCAAGACAAAGACAAATATATGATGTCACTTATATGTGGAATCTATTTAGAGTTTGTAAATGAACTTATTTACAATACAGAAAAAGACAGAAAGCAAACTTATGGTTGCCAAAGGGGAGGAGAGAGGGATAAATTTGGAATCTGCAATTAGCAGATAAAAACTACTATATATAAAACAGATGAACAATGAAGTCCTGTTTTATAGCACAGGGAATTATATTCAATATCCTGTAATAAGCCATAATGGAAAAGAATATGAAAAAGAGTATGTATACACATACTTACATGTATTCTTAAAGTTGATTCTTGTATAAATCAACTATATTACAGAACCTGAATTTTTATATGAGGCAAAACATATGAAGTCATCTAATATAAGGAATGGGCTTCCCTGGTGGCTCAGCTGGTAAAGAAAGGTCTAAGTCAGCAGGGTTTTGTTCTAACAGTTACATCTTAAAGAGGCCAAGGTGGAGGAAGGAAGGCTTATTTTCATTAAATAGTCATTCCATTTCAGAGTTTGATAGAGTGTATGTGCCAAATTTTATAGCCCAAGACCATGTTTCTAACTGGGAAATCTCCTTGGGAAATTTTGATAAATCTTAAATTGTAGCTGAAACAATCAAGAAAAGGAAAAACATAACAGACCAAAGTCATTTTTTGACCATATATCATGTTTCTTAAAATAGACTATGTACTTCTAAAGATAATGTGGATATGATATAGAGAGATTTGAGATGAAGTCCCAGTTAAATGCCTGACTAGTTCCTTGGTCTTCAGTATTCTGCATGGTTAACACTTCTGAGTTCTCACTGATACTTTATGTCTTACTTAATCCTCATAAAACACTATATGTCACTTATATGTGAATACTGAAGTATGACACAAATTAACCTACCTATGAGCCAGAAATAGAATCAGACATAGAGAGCAGACTTGTGATTACCAAGGAGGAGGTCGGTGGGGGAAGGGTGGATGAGAGATTGGAGTGTGCAAATGTGAGCTATTTGCATATATGGATAAACAAGGTCCTACTATATAGCACAGGGGACTATATTCAATATCTGGTGATAAACCATAATGCAAAAGAATTTTAAAAAGAATGTGTGTATACACACACACAAATATATGTATATAACTGAATCACTTTGTTCAGTATAAATTAATATAATGTTGTATATTAACTATACTTCAATTAAAAACTCTTATGAGATAGGAAGTATTACTATCCTAATTTTATAGATGAAGAAATGGAAATTAACACCCTTGCCTAGGAACAGTTTTAAGTAATGAACCCTGTACCCTAACACAGTTAATGTCATTCCGAAGTCTGAATTTTGACTTCAGATGTTAGGAGAGGGTCTGTGTTAGAATCACTAATCTCTAAGGGCTTTCTATCTACTTTCTGTGGGTTTCTGGATTATTTAAACCTCTTTCCTGGGTGCCTGGGTGAGCTGATGCATATGATGGTGTTATAAAATCTCTGGAATCCAGAACTTCAGTTCCCATAATATGAGAAGGGGCCCTTTCTGTCTGATATTCATTAAGGATATGGTTGTTGAAAGTTGCCAGTTTCTTTGTCATTAAAAAAATTTTTTTGGTTGCAGTATAGTTGCTTTACAGTGTTGTATTAGTCACTACTGTACAGCAAAGTGAATCGGCTCTCTGTGTATATGTCAATCCCAATCTCCCAGTTCATCCCACTTCCCCCTCCCCAGTAGGTGTACATATGTTCTCTGCATCTGTCGCTCTTTCTTTTTTGCAAGTAAGATCATCTATACCATTTTTCTAGATTCCACATGTATGCATTAATATATAGCATTTGTTTTTTCTTTTTTTTTTAGTATTTCATTCTTTAAAAAAAATATTTATTTAAATTGTAGGCTAATTACTTTACAGTATTATAGTGTTTTTTCCCATATATTCACATGAATCAGCCATGTTTTTTTTTTTCTTTCTGACTTACTTCACTCTGTATGACAGTCTCTATGTCCATCCATGTTTCTACAAATGACCCAAAGATGTGTATAAGAGACAGCTTTACCTGTGTCNTGGGTTGGAAAGATCCCCTGGAGAAGGAAATGGCAATCCACTCCAGTACTATTGCCTGGAAAATCCCATGGACAGAGAAGCCTTGTAGGCTACAGTCTACGGGGCCACAAAGAGTCGGACACGACTGAGCGACTTCACTTCACCACTTACTAAACCATGTGTTTTATTTCCCTGCCTTGTATATTATCTGTTTCCCCCTCTTGGATGTCCACTCTTCAAGGGCAGAGATATTTATCTGTTTTCTTCATGGCTGTTTTCCCAGAATTTAGAATAATGCCTGACACACAATAGATGCTCAATAAATATGAATGAATCACGCCCTTGGCTGGCTCTCTGGGGAGTGAGTGTCAGCTTCTTTGAGTTGGTGTTACACGGTTGAAAGGCAGAATTCAGTGGCAATCTTGATGGACCTAAGCCACATTACTGCTTGTCATGCTGTTCACCTGTCCATCACCTACATCACCATCGATGTCCCTGCGTGCACTCAGCAGACAGAGTCCTGTATATTCCTAATATCTGTTTTTTAATGGACAACCCCTAGTTTTATTTAATTTATAAAATTATAGTTGATTTACAATGTTGTGTTAGTTTCAGTGTACAGCCAAGTGATTCAGTAATACATACACACTATCTATTCTTTTTCAGATTCTTTTCCCTTACAGGTTATTTCAGACATTAAGTAAAGTTCCCTGTGCCGCACCGTAGGTCCTTGTTGGCAATCTACTTTATAAACAGCATTGTGTATGTTATTCTCCAACTCCTAATTTATCCCTCCCCCTGCCGCTTTTCCCGTTGGCAACCACATCTGCTCTCTATGTCTATGAGTCTGTTTCTCTCTTGTAAATAAGTGCATTTGTGTCATAGTTTAGATTCCACATAAACGTGATATCATATGGCATTTATCTGTCTGACACTTTATTCAGCATGAAAATCTCTAGGACCATCCACTTTGCTGCAAATGGCATTATTTCCACTCTATCTTATGGCTGAGTAATGTTCCACCCTGGGCTTTCCCGGTCACTCAGTGGTAAAGAATCCACCTGCCAGTGCAGGAGATGCAGGTTTGATCCTTGGTCCTCAAAAATCCTCTGGAGAAGGAAATGGCCACCCACTGCAGTATTCTCGCCTGAGAAATCCCATGGACAGAGGAGCCTGGTGGGCTACAGCCCAGGGGGGAGCGAAAGAGTCAGACACGACTGAGCAACGAACAACAATATTCCACTGTGTGTACGTATGTACATGTACACACACATAAATACATATACTGGCGATCTCCTAATTTTGAAAGCAGAAAATTAAAAAGTGCTCAAGCGTTGAGGGCTTGGTCCACTCACCTGAAGAGTCACTGCTTGGAAATGTCTTTATAACCCTTGGACCTTGCAGAAAAGCTGGATTCTAGATAGGATGAAGAGAAGCAGTCTCTGGGATAGGACCTATCGGCAGTTTTAATATGTTGGGAAGTATTATACTGTCTCTTGTTGTTTTCTCGGGGGAGGATGGACCCCAGTGGCTGAAGGATCTTGTTTACTGAGTTCAGGCTTAGCCTCCCTATTGTAAGGCCTTCCATGGCCTTTTCTCTGCTCACAGAGAACATTAACAAGTTCATGGGAGTAGCAGGCTTGAAGGAGCTGAGCGTGAGCTCACGTGCGTATGAGAGGATGTGTGAAGGAGCTGAGCGTGAGCTCAC
>SJYX01013618.1:108225-124971 GCA_006410675.1 Oreotragus oreotragus
AGAATTTTCCACAGTTTACTGTGATCCATACAGTCAAAGGCTTTGGCATAGTCAATAAAGTAGAAATAGATGTTTTTCTGGAACTCTCTTGCTTTTTCCATGATTCACCAGATGTTGGCAATTTGATCTCTGGTTCCTCTGCCTTTTCTAAATCCAGCTTGAACATCTGGAAGTTCACGGTTCATGTATTGCTGAAGCCTGGCTTGGAGAATTGTGAGCATTATTTTACTAGCGTGTGAGATGATAGATATATGCCTAGAAGTGGAGCATATGGCAACTCTATTTTTAGATTTTTGAGAAACTTCCATACTATTTTTCATATTGGTTTCATCGATTTATACTCTTACCAACAGTGTACAAGGGTTTTCTTTTCTTCACATTCCCTCCAGCATTTGTTATTTGTAGACTTTTTATTAATGCCCATTCTGACTGGTATGAGGTGCTTCTTTCATTGTAGTTTTGATTTCCATTTTTCTAACGATTATAGCTTTTCATATGCCTATTGGCCACCTGTATAACTTCTTTGGAGAAATGTCTATTTTAGTCTTCTGCTCATTTTTTGATTGGGTTGTTTTTTTGTTTCAATTGTATGTTGTTCAACCCCTAAGTGTGTCTGATTCTTGGTGACGCCATGGACTTCAGCATGCCAGGCTCCTCTGTTCTTCATTATCTCCTGGAGTTTGCTAAACTCATGCCATTGAGTCCATGATGCCATCCAACCATCTCATCTTCTATCAACCCTTTTCCTCCTGCCCGCTCAGATGGTAAAGCGTCTGTCTACAATGCAGGAGACCTGGGTTCGATCCCTGGGTTGGGAAGATCCCCTTGAGAAGGAAATGGCAATCCACTCCAGGACTATTGCCTGGAAAATCCCATGGACAGAAGAGCCTAGTAGGCTACAGTCCATGGGGTCGCAAAGAGTCGGACACGACTGAGCGACTTCACTTCACTTCAGTCTTTCCCAGCACCGAGTCTTTTCCAATGAGTTGGCTTTTCGTATCATAGGTCCAAAGTATCAGAGCTTCAGTTTCAGCATCAGTCCTTCCAATGAATATTCAGGGTTGATTTCCTTTAGGATTGACTGGTTTGATCTCCTTGCAGTCCAAGGGCCTCTCAAGAGCCTTTGCCAGCACCACAATTTGAAAGCATCAATTCCTCAGGGCTCAGCCTTCTTTATGGTTCAACTCTCACATCTATACCTGACTACTGGAAAAACCATAGACTATACAGACTTTTGTCAGCAAAGTGATCTCTTCACTTTTTAAGACAGTGTCTAAGTTTGTCATGGCACCCCACTGCAGTATTCTTGCCTGGAAAACCCCATGGACGGAGGAGCCTGGTGGGCTGCCGTCCATGGGGTCGCTAAGAGTTGGACGCGACTGAGCGACTTCACTTTCACTTTCATGCATTAGAGAAGGAAATGGCAACCCACTCCAGTGTTCTTGCTTGGAGAATCCCAGGGACGGGGGAGCCTGGTGGCTGCCGTCTATGGGGTCGCACAGAGTCGGATACGACTGAAGTGACTTAGCAACAGAAAGTTTGTCATAGCTTTTCTTCCAAGGAGCAAGTGTCTTTTAATTTCATGGCTGCAGTCATCATCCACAGTGATTTTGGAGCCCAAGAAAATAAAAACTGACACTGTTTCCACTTTTTCTCCATCTATTTGCCATGAAGTGATGGGGCTGGATGCCACGATCTTAGTTTTTTGAATGATGAGTTTTAAACCACCTTTTTAACTTTCCTCCTTCACCTTCATCAGGAGGCTCTTTAGTTCCTCTTCACTTTCTGCCATTAGAGTGGGTTATCATTTGCATATCTAAAGTTATTGATATTTCTCCTGACAATCTTGATTTCACCTTGTGATTCTTCCAGCCCAGCATTTCTCATGATGTACTCTGAATATAAGTTAAATAAACAGGATGACAGCCTTGATGTACTCCTTTCCCAATTTTGACCTAGTCTGTTGTTTTATGTCTGGTTCTAACTGTTGCTTCTTGACACACATACTCGTTTCTCAGGAGACAGGGAAAGGAGTCTGGAATTCCCATCTCTTTAAGAATTTTTCACAGTTTGTTTTGTGATCCACACAGTCAAAGGCTTTAGTGTAACCAATGAAGCAGAAATAGATGTGTCTGTGGAATTCCCTTGTTTTTCGTATGATCCAGTGAATGTTGGCAATTTGGTCTCTGGTTCCTCTACCTTTTCTAAATCTAGCTGGTACATCTGGAAGTTCTCAGTTCACATACTGCTGAAGTCGAGCTTGAAGGATTTTGAGCATTACCTTGCTAGCATGTGAAAGGAGCACAATTGTACAGTAGTTGGAACATTCTTCGGCATTGCCTTTCTTTAGGATTGGAATGAAAACTGACCTTCAAGTTGTATGAGCTGTTTGTATATTTTGGAAATTAAGCCCTTGTCAGTCGCATCATTTGTAAATATTTTCTTCCAGTTCATAGGTTATCTTTTCATTTTATTTTATGGCTTATTTTCCTGGGCAACAGCTTGTAAGTTTGATTCAGTTCCATTTGTTTACTTTCTAAGCACGGACATTTTTTACAAAGGGCAGAGAAAAGACTGTTGGAGGCCCAGCCTTGGCCGTGAGCCTTCAGGTGTTTCTGATATGGGTGATGGTTTTTCCTCCTGGGGCTGGTCTACAACTAGCTTCCCTGAACACTGGGCCTCTATGGAGGACAAAGAAAGCTCAGGTCCATGGTGGTCTTTTGACTGTGGCCCCAAGAGCTGATCATGGCAGCTGCCTCTGTCTTCCAGCAGGGCTTGCCCTCAGGCCTCCTCCTGGCAAAGCCCCTTCCTTTGCATCGTGCGGGCTAGACTTGGTGCTTCCCGAGCCCTCATCGTCACGGCTGCCATATACCTTGGCATCTTCATTTTTTATCTGCATGACAAATTTGATACTTATCCCTGATGCTGTCTTCACAGACATTTAATGAACAGGCCGCTTATTCCCACCTAACTGCCCTACTGGATGTGAGCACGTGTAGAGGCGAATGTGGTCCTAAGGATGACCGCTGCCCACGTGACCAGGCTCTAGCTATGTAGGCAAGGTAAAGCTGTCCTTGGCATCTTCATTTTTTATCTGCATGACAAATTTGATACTTATCCCTGATGCTGTCTTCACAGACATTTAATGAACAGGCCGCTTATTCCCACCTAACTGCCCTACTGGATGTGAGCACGTGTAGAGGCGAATGTGGTCCTAAGGATGACCGCTGCCCATGTGACCAGGCTCTAGCTATGCAGGCAAGGTAAAGCTGCCAAATGCACACTTGAGCTCTAGAAAAAATGGTGTCCTTTGTGGAAATACCAAAGCATAAGCACGCACAGCTTTGAAACTAATCGTGTTTTCTCCCCTGCTACAGCTTACCAGAGGCTTCCCAGGTGGCTGAGTGGTAAAGAATCTGCCTGCCAAATAGGACGTGTGGGCTCTGTCCCTGGGTTGGGAAGATCCCCCGGAGAAGGAAATGGCAACCCACTTCAGTATTCTTGCCTGGAAAATCCCAAGGACAGAGGAGCCTGGCAGGCTATAGTCCTCGGAGAAGTGGCAAAAAACAGCAATAACAGCAGAGTCTGGCTTCCTGCGGGGGCGGGGTGTTACACAGCAGCGCCTAGCTCAACATCAGGTTACTCCATGGCTTCAGTAGGGGGCGTCCTCCCAGCCAATCTGCCTCCGTCAGCTACCGGGGGCCCCACTATATCTCTGTGCTCTGCACACCCACCTGGGTGTCCAGCCACCACCGAGGTGATCGGGAAGTACTAAGGCTGTACGCTTTCCTTGCCACCAAAATAATCACCAGGAGCCCCTTTGATTTGCAAGGAAATGGGGGCTTCTTAATGCACTTGCTGTCAGGCCGGCCCTTTGAACAAGCTCACTCCATAATTTAGAGTTTGAATCTCGTTTTAAATGGCAGTTAAAAATTGTATGTGGCAGTTCACAATGAAATTTAGCTTGACAGCTTGGACATAAAACTAAAAATAAATGACTTCACATCCAAATAATAAGTAATAACAATGTTAGGCTGCATAAGAATAGCAGGGCTGGATTCAAATACAATATTAATTTTAGGAATATGAGTGACTGGGGAGAGACAGAGGCAAAGAAACAAATCCTTCATATAGCAATCGTCTCCTCTTATCCCCCAGGCAACTGGCTGCCTTTCACCTCCGCGGCACAGCAATTACGTGGTGTAATGGAGGCACCGCAAATAAGCAGAAAGATTTTATTAAACCAAATGAGCAAATCATCTGCGTATTATTGCGATTTGATTGACACTGACAAGTGTCGAGCAGACTCGGATGTGAATATGATAAAGAAGCTTGCAGAAAAGCTCTTGATAATGTTACTCTTGATAAAGTTGCCCGGCCACCCTCTCTAAGTAAATAAAGGGGAGAAGAAGATGACGCATATTAATTCGCCCAGTTTGCAGCCTACTGGAGGATGAGAGGGGGGGAAAGAAAGTTGCAATGGGTTCAGCGTATGGCATTTTCTATGAATACCAAAATTGCATTCATGATTCGCATAGACTTTACGGTAATATATTAATATTAAAACTAAAGGTCATTCCACATAACAGTTAAGCTGCCTGAGCTTCAACCTTTATATCAATAACAGACTTGGGAAAGTAAGAGATATTTGAATACTCGAAAAAATATATATATATATATATTTGGGAAGATTGCTGGGCTAACGTGAGCTCAGGTGGCCCCTCACCCACCTGCCTTCTCCAGGGACAATTAAAGGGCTACCTGGAGGATGGCTGCATCTGAGACAGCTGGGTCTGCCAGGGAGGAGAGATGATTAATTGCCACAGGCCTTCGGGCCCTCGCACAGAGCTGCGTTTCACTAATGATTCCCTTATGAGCTAGCGACGGGCGCTGCCACCGATGGGGCTCTACGGAGTCAGCACAAAACTTTACTCGGCTGCTCAGGGTGCTCCAAGCAAAGGGCCTCCAATGAGGCAGTCTCTGTCGAGGACGATTTATGGGACACCTGTCTGGAGGCAGGGGGCTGGCTGAGATGACCTCTGGAGTGCCCTCCAGGGGGTGGTTTGCTCTGATTCTGTCAGCTGGGCTAGCTCCAGAAGAGCACCCTGGCTGGCTCGGTGGGTGGGAGATGGGTGCATAGACTGACTCTAAAGTTTTCTTGGAAGAGACAAAAACGGTCATCAGCTGAGAGGCTGTTGACATGAGGGGAGGGTGCCATTTCTGTAGAGGGCATTAAGTCAGTGTCCGGAGAAGGGAGTGTCAGTTGGTGGAAAGTTTATCAGATCCCCACGGGCAGATGCCCAGGTCTGGTTGGCTCAGAAAGGACAGCGAACTTGATGGCTGAGGATCACCATCCAGTGACCTTGCCGGCAGCTTGAAACTGGCCACAGATAGAGTCTTTCCACCGTGGAAATTGGCAAACGCTTTAAATCGGGGCTGCCTCTCCACTAGCCAGTTTGCAAACATTTTGGCAGCAGTCCAATGACTGACTCAGGACGACATGTGGGAAATTTCACTTCCCACGAGTAGCTGGGTTGTTGCTATGTTTACTCGCTTATATGGGCATAGATTTTTTCTAAAAAAAATTTATATTTATTGAAGTATAAGTTACAGGTGTACAATAGAGTGAGTCACAATTTTGGGGGGCCTCGCTGTTCATTGGGAGCTCAGAATCTTAACCACGACCACCAGGGAAGTCCCAGTGAGTCATAATTTTTAAAGGCTATACTCCATTACTAGTTATTATAAAATATTAGCTATATTCTCTGTGTTGTACAGTATATGCATGCATGCTCTGTCACTCAGTCATGTCTGACTCCTTGCGACCCCGTGGACTGGAGCCCGCCAGACTCCTCTGTCCATGGAATTTTCCAGGCAAGAATACTGGAGTGGGTTGCCATTTCCTTCTCCAGGGGATCTTCCCGACCCAAGGATTGAACCTTAATCTTTTATATGTCTTGCAGATAATGTGGCAGGCAGATTCTTTACTACTGCAACCACGTGGAATGCCCCATGTATAATATATCCTTGTGGCTTTTATCTTTTTAAGATTTTTGGGGGAATGTGGACCATTTTTAGTCTTTGCAATATTGCTTCTGCTTTATGTTTTGATTTTTTGGCAGTGAGGCATGTGGGATTAGCGCCCTGATCAAGGATTGCGCCTGCACCCCCTTAACTGGAAGGTGAAGCCTCCACCGCCGGATCACCAGGGAAGCCCTTCTCTGTAACTTATTTTATACGTAATAGTTTGTACCAATTAATCCCCTACTTCTGAACTCCCCTCCCCCTACCTTCTCCCCAGATAACTGCTAGTTTGTTCTATCTGTGAGTCGGCTTCTTTGTTATATTCGCTGGTTTGTTGTACTTTTTAGACTCTACGTATTAGTGAGCTCATCTAGTATTTGTCTTTCTCTGGCTTATTTCACTCAGCATCACACCCTCCCGGTTCCATCCATGTTGCTGTAAAGGGCACAATTTCATTCCTCTTTATGGCTGAGCAGTAGAGCATAGTTTCTTTCACACAGAAAATCGCTGTGAAGCCCCATTTGGTGCAAAGCAAAGGCGGGGGGGAGGACTAGATTTAGCACCACTTAATGCAATGATTCCAGCCATGTCTGTTGGTGATCTTCTGCCTGTTCTGGGAAGAGGGTTTGGGCCTCTGGCTTTGTAGCCGGCTCCTCTCCAGGTGGCACTGAGTGAGCAGCACGAGCAGGTGGCTTCAGGGCCTGCGTCTCTCTGGAGGAGTCCCTTGACTACTGGCTCTCCCTCAGCTGCCTCGCATTTTAAAGTGTTATAACCAGAGATCTGGTCAGTCTCCCTGACAGTCTCGTCTTGGACAGGTCGAACCTGCCTCCCACCCACGACCTTCCGGCCTAAGCAGGGCTCTCATCTGTCATCTGTTCTGGCATCTCCTTGGGTCTCCTCGACAAGGGAAGCTCCTGGTGCGGCCACACGGGGAGGGAACGGAATGGGAGGCGGCTCCGGGTAGCCGAGGCCCGGTGCCCGATCACATACCACCTCCCCACTGTTGGGGGCCCCTCCAGGCTGGTGCAGAGGCAAGGGATGAATTTCCAGGATCCCAAGGAGAGCTGGGGGCTTCCCAGCTGACTCAGTGGTAAAGAATCTGCCTGCAGCGTAGGAGGTGCAGGTAAGATCCCTGGGTCAGGAAGATCCCCTAGAGAAGGAAATGGCAACCCACTCCAGTATCCTTGCCTGGAGAGTTCCATGGACAGAGGAGCCCGGTGGGCTACAGTCCATGGGGCTGCAGAGTCGGACGTGACTTAGCCGCTGAAATGCAGCCGCAAGGGGATCCAGGGCAGACGTGCTTCTTCCTTTGGCTCCTGCCATTCCTGTTCCTCTCCAGGCCAAAGTATGGAGCAGAGGAAGAAGGCCCTGCATCTGACTGCTCTCCTCCCCACTCCGTCTCCCACACCTGCCAAAGCCAATGCCTCTGTCTCAGTGTTCTTGAAATGAAGTAGGTGGATCATGACCAGCATCCATCAAAAAGACAAAAGCAAAACCGGCATTTTAAAAGCAAGCAAATACCACTTATGACAAGGCTAAGTCTTGTTCCTTGAAATTTGTTTTCATTATATGTACACGTGCGCGCACACATGGGAGTTCTGGTTAAAATGTAAAATGAAAAGATGCTCCACATTGCTGATTATTAGAAAAATACAAATCAAAACAATGAGGTGTCACCTCACACCAGTCAGAATGACCACCATCAAAGTCTACAGATAATAAACGGGAGAGAGGGCATAGAGAAAAAGGAACCCTCCTACACTGTTACTGGAAATGTAAACTGGTACAGCTACTATGGAAAACAGTATGGGACTCCTAAAAAACTAAAAATAGAGTTGCCCTGTGATTCAGAATCCCACTCCTGGGCAAATAACTGGAGAAAACTCTAATTGGAAAAGATACATGTACCCCAATATTCACAGCAGCACTATTTACAAGAGCTAAGACAAAAGCAACCTAAGCGTCTATCAGTTGATGACTGGATAAGGAAGATATGGTATATACGAACAATGGAATATTACTCAGCCACTGGAAAGAGTGAAATAATGCCATTTGGAGCAACATGGATGGACCTACAGACTGTCATACTAAGTGAAGTCAGACAGACAAAGACAAATATCATATGATATTGCTTATATATGGACTCTAAAAAATTGATGCAAATGAACTTCTTTATGAAGCAGAACTAGACTCACAGATATAAAGAACAAACTTATGGTTATCAAAGGGGAAAGTTGGAGAGAGGAATAAATTAGGAGCTTGGCATTAACATGTACATACTCCTACATATAAAATATAACACATAAAAAACTAGCGCCAGAAATGGAAACCCACTCTAGTATTCATATCTGGAAAACCCCATGGCTAGAGGAGCCTGGTGGGCTATAGTCCACAGGCTCACAAAGAGTCGGACACGACTGAGTGACTGACATAACAATATATAACACAGGGAACTAAACTCATCTAGATAGTACAGGGAACTAAAATCAATATTTTGTAATAACCTATACCAGAAAAGAGCTTGAGAAAGAATGTATATATGTATATGTGTGCTGAGATGCTTCAGTCATGTCCGACTCTTTGTGACTCTATGGACTGTACTCCACCAGGCTCCTCTGTCCATGGAATTCTCCAGGCAAGAATACTAGAGTGGGTTGACCATGCCCTTCTCCAGGGGTCTTCCCAACCCAGGGTTCGAACCCACGTCTCTCATGTCTCCTGCATTGGCAGGCTGGTTCTCTATCATTAGTGCCACCTGGGAAGCCCATATACATATATATTAATATATGCACTATTTATATATGATTTATGTTATATGAATTACATATTATATAACATACATTATATATTTATGTATTAATATGTGTGCGTGCATATTCATATGTAAGCTGAATCATTTTGCTGTACACCAGAAACTAACATGACATTGTAAATCAACTCTACTTCAATTAAAAACATGTAGAATGAACTCGTGCTGTGGGTCCCAGAAGAACGTGTTTGGCAGTCACTGTTCCACCCTGCGTTCTCCTGCCCCAGAGCGACAGGCCGCCCACCCCAGGGCTCACTGGGTCTCCTCTTCACAGCAGGATACCTCCAAGCATGGCCCCCTCTAAGCTCGGCTCTGAAGAAGCTAACTGAAGAGATGAAACAACTCAAAGTCTCCCCAAGACAAGTCTGGCTGGCCACGCAAGACCACTTCTGAATGTCAGACCCTGAGCAAGACTCTTTCTCTTGCTTTCTTCTGTAAACAGCTCTGACCTCTCCTCTCTCCTTAAGGAAGACTGAGGCCCCTAGCCTACAAGGGAGAAAACACATTTGGAAAAGGCTAAAGAAAAGAGGTGATTAGGAATATGACACTTCTGCCGCCGCTGCTGCTGAGTCGCTTCAGTCGTGTCCGACTCTGTGCGACCCCGTAGACGGCAGCCCACCAGGCTCCCCCGTCCCTGGGATTCTCCAGGCAAGAATACTGGAGTGGGTTGCCATTTCCTTCTCCAGTGCATGAAAGTGAAAAGTGAAAGTGAACTCGCTCAGTCGTGTCTGACTCAGGGACCCCACGGACTGCAGCCCACCAGGCTCCTCTGTCCATGGGATTGTCCAGGCTAGAGTGCTGGAGTGGGGTGCCATTGCCTTCTCCAGACACTTCAGCTGTCACATGCTAATTGTTGAAGAGGCTGTTTTGCTTTGACTCACACCCACTGGGTCCTCCTCTAGCTTAGCCAGCCACCAACCCACACATGAGCTACACACATGCCAGAAGATACTTAGAGCTAACCTGATCCACTGCTGAGAAGTCTCTGTCATATATCCTGGTTTCGGATGCCTAATGGGTCACGCATGACTTTGATGAGCAAGTCCACGTGAGGTTATAAAAAAGACAAACCAGGACTTCCCTGGTGGCTCAGTGGTAAAGAATCTGCCTGCTGATGAAGGAGACATGGATTCAATCCCTGATCTGGGAAGATCCCATATGTCACGGAGCAACTAAGCCCATGAGCCACAACTATTGAGCTGTGGCAATATGAGTATACTGTGTGTACTAATTAGTACAGGTACACTAATTCCTGCTCTGGAGCCCGGGAACTGCAACCACTGAGCCCCCAGGCCTACAGCCTGTGCTCTGCAATGAGAGGGCACTACAGAAGGAAGCCCTTGCACCGTTGCTAGAGAGGAGCACCCTCACCACAATGAGAAAAAGCTGCACAGCAACGAAGACCCAGCACAGCTAAAAACAAATAAATGAAATTTTAATTTAAAAAAAACTTAAGAAAATAAATGTATAACTCACAGTGTGATACACCAGAGTATTGCATGCTCATTCACTAGGTCTTTATACACATCCCATTAGTGCTAGTAAAAGTGAGATACATACCCATCAATATATTTTATGCCTTTCTGTTCAAGAATACACACAATAATGATATCATTCCCTGTTTAATTTTGTATACCGGTCTGGGGGGAAAATAAACAAGGCTATATATTTTTTTGGAATAATAGGTCTTTAAATTCTAAGAAATTCCAAGGAATAAAATCAGTCAGATATATCTTAAATGTTAACTGCCATTTCCCTGTATTCTTCTGCTAACAGAATTAGAAACCACCCCCATAGTGTATTCGATATCTGTCAAGATGTATATAGGCTTCCCTGACAGCTCAGTTGGTAAAGAATCTGCCTGCAATGCAGGAGACCCCAGTTCACTTCCTGAATCAGTAAGATCCACTGGAGAAGGGAGTGGCTACCCACTCCAGTATTCTGGCCTGGAGAATTCCATGGGCTGTACAGTCTGTATATTCCATGGGATCACAAAGGGTTGGACACGACTGAGCGTCTTTCACCTTCTTTCAAGACATATATATACTAATTCTTGCTTTCTTTACAGCCTACTGTTACCAAAACTTTATTTTGAACCAAGAGAATTTTCCCAAGGCCCCATTGTAAACACTATTTTCCCATGGCTGACATACAGAGCAAACTTTGTAACCTGGCACTCACACCTTATATAAGCTGAGCCCATGAGACGCTCCCAAACTTACCTATTCATTCATACAATCATTCCATTAGAAAGTACCAGCACATGTACTAAGACCTTAGCAAGTCAAAGCCTTTCTCCTCCTAGAATTTACATTCCAGTAAAGGAGAGAAAAAAGCAAACAAACAATTACAGACTGTAAAAGGTGATATGAAGGAAATGTGCAGAGTGAGGGGATCGATGGGGGGGTGACTTTAAGGGGAGGTATCAGGGAAGGCCCCAGAGAAGGAGGCACTGGATCTGTCAGTCAGGTATGGGAGGGCCAAGTAAAAGCTAAGAGGACAGAGAGTGCAAGGCTTTGTGGTGGGGAGTACCTGGCCTATTGACAGATCAGCTGAGTAGGTGGGGGCACCTTGAGAAGAGATGGAAGTGGTCAGTGGAAGCCAGTTCACCCAGGGCCTGAGGACCGCAGTGAAATCCATTTTATGTAAAGAGCATCTGAAGTCAAAGATCACTCCTCTGTCTTTATTCGTGTGTGCGCTGTGCTTAGTCGCTCAGTTGTGTCCAACTTTTTGCGACTCCATGGACTGTAGCCCACCAGGCTCCTCTGTCCATGGGGATTCTCCAGGCAAGAATACTGGAGTGGGTTGACCATGCTCTCCTCCAGGGGATCTTCCCAAGCCAGGGACTGAAGCCAGACCTCCCACATTGCAGACAGAATTACCATCTGAGTCACCAAGGAAGCCCAAGAATACTGGAATGGGTAGCCTATTCCTCCTCCAGGGGAGCTTCCTGATCCAGGAATCGAACTGGGGTCTCCTGCATTGCAGGCGGATTCTTTACCATCTAAGCTACTAGGGAAGCCAGTCTTTACTCATAACTGCCCCCAAATAGGGGGAAACTCTCATATTCCTCACCTACTAAATGGATAAATAAAGCCATGCTGTTCAGCAATAAGAGGGAACGAACAGCTAATGCATGCCACAAGGCAGATGCGAGTCCAATGCATTATGCCAAGTGTATCTGTTGTCTATGTGCATGTGTGTGTGTGCGGTCGTGTCCAGGCTTCTCTGTCCATGAGATTTCCCAGGCAAGAATACTGAAGTGGGTTGCCACTTCCTCCTCCAGGGGATCTTTCCTGATCCAGGGATCGAACCTGAGTCTCCTGCATCTCCTGCATTGACAGACAGATTCTTTACCACTGAGCTACCTGGGAAGCCCCATCTGTTATCTATGCTGTGTAACAAATCATCCCCAAACTCAGAAGAGGTAAAAAAATATAATCTTACCCTGTGTCAGAAAGGAAAATTGGAAATATCAAAGGAGAGGACAATAGCCCATTATAAAAGATGCAGTTATATTGTTTCACTTCTGGAGGGAAAGTGAATGCTGCATCATTCTTCACAAATGAGCCTCAGCTGTGGAGGTCTGCAATGGGGTAGAGACCGAATCATGTAATTCACAGTCCTTATTAGTCACATTCTTGTTGCTGCTGGTCAGTCGCTCAGTCGTGCCTGGCTCTTTGAGGCCCCAGGGACTGTAGCCCACCAGGCTCCTCTGTCCATGGGATTTCTCAGGCGAGAATACTGGACTGGCTTGCCATTTCATTCTCCAGGGGATCTTCCTGACCCAGGAATCGAACCCACACCTCTTTCAGCTCCTACATTGGCAGGTGGATTCTTTACCAGTGGCGCCACCAGGGAAGCCTTAGTCACATTACTGGAAGCAAAATGTACTATTTTGTTGGGGCATCTGGGCAAAGAGAACATCCCATGACATGACACAGTCTTGATACGCATGAGATGGCGCGTGGCTGATATAATCCTTGGCTGTGAGTACAGAGCCACAGAGCCCAGTGCTGGTTCCCTGCTGACACCTCTGGGACCCCAGACCCTTGATGCTTCAGAGCTTCGGTTTCCTTCACCTGCATTAGTTGTGCTTGGGAATCCATCTCTAAGGCTCCTTCCTTCCGTGAATTATTAGCTGTCATTCTGTGACTTGACCACATGCTGCTTCTTGTGTGATGCTCTTTCCTGCCTTCCCAGGTAGGGCTGGGGGCTCCTGCATCCCTCTAGCACATCCATGAGACTTCCTGGGGCCACTGGGGTACCACCTGCACGAATCCTGCTATATCTGCTGGCCACCTGCTCTGCCTGTTTAATCTTTTCTGTCAAATGAACTCACTTTTAAAAAACTTAAATTTGAGTACGTTTGTTTTAAAAGTAAACTTTATGTCACGATAGCAAGTGGAAGAAAATCGGCAAGACTAGTCAATTTGAAGCCAACTATACAATGAATACAACGAAGGCAGAGTGATGGTGCCAATTACAGCTGGAAACCTGGGTTTAAGTCCTTTTTTTTTTTTTTTTTTNAGTGGTGCATTTATGGAATGCAAACTGGATGTAGACAAACAGTTAGCTGTGCTGTGCTCAGCCGTGTCCAGCTCTTTTGCAAGCCCGTGGACTGTAGCCTGCCACGTTTCTCTGTCCATGGGATTTCCCAGGCAAGAATACTGGAGTGGACTGCCATTTCCTCCTCCAGGGGATCTTCCCAACCCAGGGATCAAACCTGCGTCTCCTGCATTGGCAGGCAGATTCTTTACTACTAGCGCCACCTGGGAAACCCATAGAAACTATAATCACATAGTAATGTAGACACATGTAAGGATTGCATAGTAGGAAATACGTATTTGCTAAGTGGCAAAGTCAGGACCACATGGCAGAGAAATACTTTTGAGAAGAATCTCAGTTCCTGGAATCAGTGACCAGCTGGGGCTGGGTCTTGGGACCTCAGTCACCTCTGTTCTCTCTGGAGCTGCCCCGCCATTCTTGGGGGCCTGTCTGGCTCCCGAGAGGCACACAGAGGAGGCAGGCAGGAGTCTAGGCCTTCGGGAACAAAGCCAAGATAGATCACCTGGGGAACGAGTGCTGAAAGGGTCAAGCTCACTGACATTCCAGATCTACAGTCTGTGCCCCTTCCCACGTCACACATACCGCCTGTAGCGTTCCCTCTGCCTCCTCCTGGGACGATCTCTTCTCCTCGGATGTCAAGACAAACCTGCAGGCAGAAGAGGGGGAGGAAGATGGTGATGACCAGCTCTCCCAGCCCCGGTTTCCTCGTTACTGACTAGAGGCTAACAACGCGGGCTTGAGAGCCCATCGGGATGGGGAGGGGTGATGCAGATCCCTGGGAGAGGGCTGCAGGCCCAGGTAAATGCTCAGAAAGAGCACCTGCCTCGTGACGTTAAGCAGCAGCACCTGCTTGGGCAGTGGGCGGTCCCACACCTTCCATGTGCTAGGCAGGTAATTTCTACCTGGAAGACTCAGCAACCCCAGCCCGGGATCTGCGAGCCCAGCTGGAGCGAGGATGTGGAATCAAGCACTTGGCAGGGTGTGGGAAGAGTTCCAGCTGTCTCTTCAGTCATGTTAGACTCTGTGCGACCCCGTGGACTGTAGCCCACCAGGCTCCTCTGTCCATAGTTGTGCAATGTTGGCAGGAATGGAAAATGGTGCAGTCATTAAGGAAAACAATATGGAGATGCCTCAAAAAGTTAAACTTAGGGACTTCCCTGGTGGTACAGTGGTTAAGAATAGGCCTGCCAATGCAGGGAACACGTGTTCATTCCCCGGCCCAGAAAGATCCCACATGCCTCAACACACTGCAATGAAGAGTAGCTCCCACTCTCTGCAACTAGAGAAAGCTCGCATGCAGCAACAAAGACCCAGTGCAGCCAAAAATAAATTAAAAATTTTATTTAAAAAAAGTTAAACTTAGATTCCTTTGTAACCTTGCAATCGCACTCTTAGGTATATATCCAAAAGAATTGAAAGCAGTTAAACAAGCTTACACAGGTTCATAGAAGCATTATTCACAATAGCCAAGAGGTAGAAACAACCCAATTAATCGTTGGCAAAGAATGATTAAGCAAAATGCAGCATCTAAACACAATGGAATATGACTCAGCCTTAAAGAGGAATGAGATTCTGACACATGCTACCACTTGGGTAAACCTTGAGAACATTACGCTAAGTAAAATAAGCCAGACATAAAAGGGCAAATATTGCATGATTCCACCCATCTGAGATACTCAGAAGCAGCAGTTTCACAGAGACGAAACGTGGACTAGGTTACCAGAGGCTGCGGGAAGCGGGGAGTTATTTTTGATACAGTGGGTACAGAACTTCTGTTTGGGATGATCTAAGAGTTCTTGAGATGGATAGCTTGATGGTTGCACAAAACTGTGAATGTACATCATGCCACTGAATTGCATACCGGTTAAAATGATAGCACCTGGACTTTCCTGGTGGTACAGCGGGTAAGAATCCGCTTGCCAATCCAAGGGACCCATGTCTGAAAGGACCTCTGGTCCCCAAAGATCCCACACGCCACAGAGCAACTAAGCCTGTGTGCCGCACTGCTGAGCCCGAGCGCCACAGCTACTGAAGGCTGCGTGCCTGGAGCCTGTGCTCCACAACAAGAGAAGCCACCGCAGTGAGCGGCCCCAGCGCCGCAACGAGGAGTCGCCCAGCTCATCGTAACTAGAAAAAGCCCGCGCGTGACAACGAAGACCCAGCACAACCGAAAAATGAATCAGTTAAACTTGATGAAAGAAGAGCAGTGGAGGGGAACCTCCTGGTGAGCCAGTGGCTAAGGCTCTGCGCTCCCACCGCGTGGGGTCTGGGTTTGATCCCTGGTCAGGGAACTAGACTCCATATGCCACGACTAAAGAGTCTGCACGCTGCCCACCAGCGCAGCTAAATTAGACCCAGCGCAGCTAAGTTAGAAAGCAGCAGCAGTGGAGAGGTAGGGCATGCACTACCCGGGGTTCAGGCCCTGCTGCCAGCTTCCTCTCTCCGCACCTTGGTTCCCTCACCCACAAAAGCAGGATAATCATAGAGGCCACCTGTTTGGGATGTGGTACAGACTGAATGAAATAATAGGCAAAACACTCAGCTCAGAAGCTGGTATACAGTAAGTGCTCAGTCATGGCTGTGGGTATCACCACCACCGTTAGCAGCATCATTATCCAGACCCACACTGATATGTCTGCCTTGACTCTGACGTCCATTCAAAAGGCAGAGTGTGTTTGGGGGTGATGAAAACGTTCTAGCATTAGACAGTGGGGATGGCTGCACAGCCTCCATGAAGTGGTGCATTTATGGAATGCAAATTGGATGTAGACAAACAGTTAGCTGTGCTGTGCTCAGCCGTGTCCAGCTCTTTTGCAAGCCCATGGACTGTAGCCCGCCACGTTTCTCTGTCCATGGGATTTCCCAGGCAAGAATACTGGAGTGGACTGCCATTTCCTCCTCCAGGGGATCTTCCCAACCCAGGGATCAAACCTGCGTCTCCTGCATTGGCAGGCAGATTCTTTACTACTAGCGCCACCTGGGAAACCCATAGAAACTATAATCACATAGTAATGTAGACACATGTAAGGATCGCATAGTAGGAAATACGTATTTGCTAAGTGGCAAAGTCAGGACCACATGGCAGAGAAATACTTTTGAGAAGAATCTCAGTTCCTGGAATCAGTGACCAGCTGGGGCTGGGTCTTGGGACCTCAGTCACCTCTGTTCTCTCTGGAGCTGCCCCGCTATTCTTGGGGGCCTGTCTGGCTCCCGAGAGGCACACAGAGGAGGCAGGCAGGAGTCTAGGCCTTCGGGAACAAAGCCAAGATAGATCACCTGGGGAACGAGTGCTGAAAGGGTCAAGCTCACTGACATTCCAGATCTACAGTCTGTGCCCCTTCCCA
>SJYX01013618.1:127548-139016 GCA_006410675.1 Oreotragus oreotragus
GCCTAGTCAAGGCTATGGTTTTTCCTGTGGTCATGTATGGATGTGAAAGTTGGACTGTGAAGAAAGCTGAGCACCGAAGAATCGATGCTTTTGAACTGTGGTGTTGGAGAAGACTCTTGAGAGTCCCTTGGACTGCAAGGAGATCCAACCAGTCCATTCTGAAGGAGATCAACCCTGGGATTTCTTTGGAAGGAATGATGCTAAAGCTGAAACTGCAGTACTTTGGCCACCTCGTGTGAAGAGTTGACTCATTGGAAAAGACTCTGATGCTGGGAGGGATAGGGGGCAGGAGGAGAAGGGGACAACAGAGGATGAGATGGCTGGATGGCATCACGGACTCGATGGACGTGAGTCTGAGTGAACTCCGGGAGATGGTGATGGACAGGGAGGCCTGGCGTGCTGCAATTCACGGGGTCCCAAAGAGTCGGACACGACTGAGAGACTGAACTGAACTGATAGTCACAAAGCAAATGTGTGGGCTCTCAGGAGAGAGGAAGAGAAGCGCCTGCTCACTCTGGAGATTCAAAAAGATGAAGGAGGGAAAATCACCCCAAACAATGTGAAGTTCAATGTTCTTATGATTATTTAGGAAGGCTATTATAGTATGCTTTAAATATGCACTGTTCATTGTATGCACATCCCAAAGCACTTGAACTTTAAGAGGTGAGCTATTGTAAGTCCCCTGACCTTTGTAGTTTATCTATCCGGTCTCATCTCCTTTCAGAAGCAGGGTGAAAGGCGCTGTATCTGAAGGCTGAGACTCATGGTGATGGGTTGGAGGTCAAACAGCCAGCTGGTGGCTGGGCCTCTGATTCCAGCCCCTATGAAGTTTCCACAAATATTTATGAGCCTTTCGATGGCCGGATGGCAGGGAAAAGGTTGAGAAAAATTACAGGGAGTCTTTGCATGTAGGATTTGCCAGCAACTCTGTGGAGGTGGCTTCTCTTCGGGCCTCCGTTTCCTCACCTGTAAAATGGGGCCAGAAAAAGCAGCCTCCAAGACCTCTTTTTGCTCCAAGAGTGCACTGAAGATTTGTGAATAGTTTTGCTAATTTCTAAAGCAATGTAGGGACTTCCCTGGAGGTCCAGTGGTTGGGACTCTACACTTCCGCTGCAGGGGGCCTGGGTTCAACCCTTGGTGGGGAATGAAGATTTCACTTGTAGCTCTGCCAAAAAAATAAAAATAGCAATATCTCAATTTTAAAAAGAGGCAATGTAGCCTCTCACCTAAGTATTATTAAAAGAAAAAAAAGATTCCATCTAAGTGGCAGTTTTCCCCCAAAATGTAACTTGTTTCTGCTCTGTCTGAAATCAGCTTCCTATCTCTTATGCAGGACCTCAAAGTTATGAAATTTCTAATTCCAGTGTCTTGGCTATGTAGGTGTTAGAGAATTATACAATATTTCCATGACTCAAATCAGGCTTTTGGCCTTAAGACTAAAAGATCTGAGTATCTGGGTTTCTGTTTTTTTTTGTTTTTTAAAGAAAAATGACAGATATCAGCCCTTAGAAAAATCAGCTCACTTGGAGACCTCCATGGCGTTATTGCCTCCTTTAATATTGCTGACAGTCTCTTGCAAATGTATCACAAGTTGGCATTTATTAGTGCGAGGCACAAGTAAGGGGCATGTTATTTGATTTGAATAACAGCTTGGAGCTACAGTTTGAGTCCAGAAATATATTAGTCAGAAACAATCTCATTTAATAACACAGAAACTAATAAAAGAAAAGTATTCCAACTGATTCAGAATTGAATTTATGAATATTGCTTTAGCAGGATTAATGATCAAAACCCCAACCTGTTTGTCACGTTATAACTGACTTTTCCATTTAAATGCAAAACCAGAAGTCAATGAGTCCAAAGGATTGTATATTGCTTTGAAGAAAACCAGTTCATTTTACATGTAAGCTTCCAAATTGGCAATAAACTTTAATTACAGGGTCAGATAATCAAATTATAATCAAATAGCCTCACATAAAAATCTATGTTTGAAATTAATGAGATACAAGGCTGCCACTCGGTACCAATACACCTCTATAGCTTACTAGCAGACATTTCATTTTCATTTAAAAGTCACCTTAAGGACTTTCTCCTCAATTTTCACCGTGTAGCTTAATTTGATTTAGAAAACATTTCATTCTTAGTCCATACAGTCCTTTGGATTTTCAGACTCATCTCTGCCTTTCCCGCCTCCTCTCACCCTCAGGGGAGATCTGTTTTATAATTGACAATGGAATTTTCAAGTGGGCGCTGTTGGAAAAATTTCCAGCTGCGGGGTGAGTACGTATCTATCTGTGTTGAGAAGAACCTTGCCCCCATGTCAGGTGTCATCTGGCGGAGGCAGCATCCAAAGCGGGGGNCACCCTCAGGGGAGATCTGTTTTATAATTGACAATGGAATTTTCAAGTGGGCGCTGTTGGAAAAATTTCCAGCTGCGGGGTGAGTACGTATCTATCTGTGTTGAGAAGAACCTTGCCCCCATGTCAGGTGTCATCTGGCGGAGGCAGCATCCAAAGCATGGGATGGGGTCACCTGGGAAATTTTGCCAGAAAAGGGTAAAAATGCACTTGCCGTAGAAATACTTAAATTGTTTTGAAACCAACCAATCCATTGGCAAGCGAATGGCATTAACACTTACACCTGCCTCCTTATCTCATTAGCTTACAAACAAGAATGTGGAGTTGTATTTTAAAACCTCTGTATTTTATCTTTAAAAGTCAGCAATGTCTTTGTCTTCATCAGTAATATTTCTTTTGGGTCAGAATGATGAAGAGCCAGCTTCTGGGGCTTCCTCTTACTGGCAGGTAGGAGAGCTGGGACCAGGGATAAAGAGTAACAGGCTGACAGGCACAGAGAGAGATGCTGAGGGACAGCTTTCTATCACTGACATGCTTTCGCTTTCTAAAAATTAGACTTTTGAGTCATTCCACATTATGAAACAAATGAGGCCCATAGTGCCTGACCAGGTTTCCAGCTTTAAAAAAAATCAATTTTTAGCATCTTTCACTTTTTACTTTCATGCATTGGAGAAGGAAATGGCAACCCACTCCAGTGTTCTTGCCTGGAGAANGGTCACAAAGAGTTGGACATGACTGAGCGACTGAACTGAACTGAACTGAACTGAAAGATGCCTATAGCAAAAAGACTAATAATGTTATAGTTGGAGCTATACAAGAAAGACTGTGAGACTCCAGTTCTTATTTTGAGTGAAACCACTGTTCCATTCAGTTAGCAAGCAGTGAGCAAGTACCTCAAAGAGTCAGCCCTGACTGGGCACCGATGCACACACCATAAACAGAAATGGGGAAGCAACATAACACAGCAGTGCTTATGGCATACTTAATACTTCCAGGCAGTTAGCCACATGATTCCATGTTTCACTTTTACACCTGGAATACATTGGACATTGATTTTTTTTTTTTTTTAAATGCTGGGTTTCAAGGCGTTTTGTTCCCCTATAGTGAGCCAATCAACCAGAACCATCATTAAAAAGTCACTCTTTCCATTACATCGTCCCTGTTATCATAAATCAGGTAATTCTCTCTCTCTGTGTATTTCCTTCTAAATTCTCAATCCTGTTCCCTCAGTTCTCTCCATGGATCAATTTCCTACTGTGTTAATTACTTTATAATAAAAATTCTCCATAGATGATGATGTAAATTCTCCAGGTTTCTTCTTCTTGCTTGGACAGGCTAAACCCTTTGACTTGCCACATGATTTTACAGCCATCTTGATAATTTCCACAACAACTTCTACTGGGATTAAAAAAAAAATTATTGGAACATTCTACTGGGATTTTAATTAAGATTAAATCTATGGATCAATCTGGGGAGAACTGATAGCTTTACAATATTTAAATTTTTAACCCCAAAATCTGATGTATCCTCTATTTAGGTTTTTAAATGTTTCCCCTTTAATTTTCTTCAGTAATATTTTATAGTTTGCAGTCTAACTTGTACTAGATTTATTCCTAGGTATTTGGTCTTTTATGCATTTTTGGTAAATCACATTTAAAATTCTTTTGTTTTCAATTTCTTTTTGTTTTTATAAAGGAATACAATGGATCACTGACCTATGTCCAGAGATCATCTTAAATTCAAACTTATTTTTTAAATTGTTTGGATTTTTGACACAATCATATTGTATACAATATATGATGGTTTTTTATTTCTTATTTCCAGTTCCTATGACTTTCATCTCTTCTTTGTAGCCTAATTACACTGGTTCAAGTGTAATTCTTTTTTTATATACTTTTAAATTTTTATTTTTTTATTGAAGGATAATTACTTTACAGAATTTTGTTGTTTTCGTCAAACCTCAACATAAATCAGCCATAGGTATACATATATCCCCTCCTTTTTGAACCTCCCTCCTATCTCCCTCCCCATCCCAACCCTCGAGGTTGATACAGAGCCCCTGTTTCAGTTTCCTGAGCCATACAGCAAATTCCCGTTGGCTATCTATTTTACATATGGTAATGTAAGTTTCCATGTTACTCTTTGCATAATCTCACCCTCTCCTCCCCTCTTGCCATGTCCATAAGTCTATTCTCTATGTCTGTTTCTCCATTGCTGCCCTGTAAATAAATTCTTCAGAACCATTTTTCTAGATTCCGTATATGTGCATTAGAATATGATATTTATCTTTCTCTTTCTGACTCACTTCACTCTGTATAATAGGTTCTAGGTTCATCCACCTCATCAGAACTGACTCAGATGCATTCCTTTTTATGGCTGAGTAATATTCCATTGTGTATATATGTACCACAACTTCTTTATCCATTCATCTGTTGATGGACATCTAGGGTGCTTTCGTGTTCTAGCTATTGTAAATAGTGCTGCAATGAACAATGGGATACATGTGTCTTTTTCAACCCCGGTTTCCTCAGGGTATATGCCTAGGAGTGGGATTGCTGGGACATATGGTGGTTTTATTCCTAGTTTTTTAAGGAATCTCCATACCATCTTTCATAGTGGCTGTATCAATTTACATTCCCGCCAACAGTGCAAGAGCATTCCCTTTTCTCCATACCCTCTCCAGCATTTATTGTTTGTAGACTTTTTAATGGTGGCGATTTTGACAGGTATGAGGTGATATCTCATTGTGGTTTTGATTTGGATTTCTCTAATAATGAGTGATGCTGAGCATCTTTTCATGTGTTTGTTAGCCATCTGTATGTCTCCTTTGGACAAATGTCTGTTTAGGTCTTTTCCCCACTTTTTGATTGGGTTGTTTGTTTTCCTGATATTGAGTTCTATGAGCTGCTTGTATATTTTGGAAATTAATCCTTTGTCAACTGTTTCATTTGCTATTATTTTCTCCCATTCCAAGGGTTGTCTTTTCACCTTGCTTATAGTTTCCTTTGCTCTGCAAAAGCTGTTAAGTTTAATCAGGTCCCACTTGTTTACTTTTGTTTTTATTTCCATTACTCTAGGAGGTAGATCATAGAGGATCTTGCTTTGATTTATGTCATCGAGTGTTCTGCCTATGTTTTCCACTAAGAGCTTTATAGTTTCTGGTCTTACCTTTAGGTCTTTAATTCCATGTTCCTGGGTAGGAAGAATCAATATTATGAAAATGACTATACTACCAAATGCAATCTACAGATTCAATGCAACCCCTATCAAATTACCAATGGCATTTTTCATAGAACCAGAACAAAAAATTTCACAATGCATATGGAAACATAAAAGACCCTGAATAGTCAAAGTAGTCTTGAGAAAGAAGAATGGAGCTGGAGGAATCAACCTTTCTGACTTCAGATTATAATACAAACTGCGGTCATCAAGACAGTATGGTACTGACACAAAAACAGAAATATAGACCAATGGAACAAGACAGAAAGCCCAGAAATAAACCCACACACCTATGGGTACCTTGTTTTTGACAAAGTGAAAGTGAAGTGGCTCCATCATGTCCAACTCTTTGTGACCCCATGGACTGTAGCCTACAAGGCTCCTCCATCCATGGGATTTTCCAGGCAAGAGTACTGGAGTGGGATGCCATTTCCTTCTCCAGGGGATATTCCCAACCCATGGATTGAACCCAGGTATCCCATGTTGTAGGCAGACACTTACTTCACCATCTGAGCCATTAGGGAAGTCTGCCTTTTGACAAAGGAGGCAGGCAAGAATATACAATGGAGCAAATACAGTGTCTTCAATAAATGGTGCTGGGAAAACTGGACAGCTACATGTAAAAGAATGACATTAGAACACTTTCTAACACCATACACAAAGATAAACTCAAAACGGATTAAAGACCTACATGTAAGACCAGAAACCACAAAACTCTTAGAGGAAAACATAGGCAGAACACTCGATGTCAAGTGTTATTCTTAATAGAAATTACAGTGGTTTCCCCCTCTGATCTTTAATGTGATAGGTTGCATTCCTAAAGATAAGCCACTCTTACTTGCAGAAAGTGAAGAAGAACTAAAGAGCCTCTTGATGAAAGTGAAAGAGGAGAGTGAAAAAGCTGGCTTAAAACTCAACACTCAAAAAATCAAGATCATGGCAAATAGAAGGGGGAAAAGTGGAAGCAGTGACAGGCTTTACTTTCCTGGGCTCCCAAATCACTGCAGATGGTGACTGCAACCATGAACTTAACAGATGCTAAATCAAATTCCTTATGATTACACAGTGGAGGTGAGAAATAGATCTAAGGGCCTAGATCTGATAGATAGAGTGCCTGATGAACTATGGAATGAGGTTTGTGACATTGTACAGGAGACAGGGATCAAGACCATCCACATGGAAAAGAAATGCAAAAAAGCAAAATGGCTGTCTGGGGAGGCCTTACAAATAGCTGTGAAAAGAAGAGAAGCGAAAAGCCAAGGAGAAAAGGAAAGTTATAAGCATCTGAATGCAGAGTTCCAAAGANTCATGACATTGTACAGGAGACAGGGATCAAGACCATCCCCATGGAAAAGAAATGCAAAAAAGCAAAATGGCTGTCTGGGGAGGCCTTACAAATAGCTGTGAAAAGAAGAGAAGCGAAAAGCCAAGGAGAAAAGGAAAGATATAAGCATCTGAATGCAGAGTTCCAAAGAACAGCAAGAAGAGATAAGAAAGCCTTCCTCAGCAATCAATGCAAGGAAATAAAGGAAAACAACAGAATGGGAAAGACTAGAGATCTCTTGAAGAAAATTAGAGATACCAAGGGAACATTTCATGCAAAGATGGGCTCGATAAAGGACAGAAATGGTACGGACCTAACAGAAGCAGAAGATATTAAGAGGTGGCAAGAATACTTAGAACTGTACAAAAAAGATCTTCACGACCAAGATAACCACGATGGTGTGATCACTCACCTAGAGCCAGACATCTTGGAATGTGAAGTCAAGTGGGCCTTAGAAAGCATCGCTACGAACAAAGCTAGTGGAGGTGATGGAATTCCAGTTGAGCTATTTCAAATCCTGAAAGATGATGCTGTGAAAGTGCTGCACTCAATTTGCCAGCAAATTTGGAAAACTCAGCAGTGGCCACAGGACTGGAAAAGGTCAGTTTTCATTCCAATCCCTAAGAAAGTCAATGCCAAAGAATGCTCAAACTACCGCATAATAAATTTGGTATCTTCTAAAACATTAAAAGGGTTTCATGGGGACTCCCTGAATATTTTGCAAACTCGCCTGATTACCCAATCACATGGATCAGCTGGGAGTTTTCTAAAACTACAGTTGCTCAGGGCCATCCTAGCAATGCCGATTCACTAGCTCCAGGGTTTGGCCTGGGAGTCTGTATTTTGACAAGTTACCCAGGTAATTCTTGGCCATCAGACAAGTTTGGAAAACACTGCAAATATCTCTTTGTCACGACATCCCTGAGAAGGAGGTGGTGATGGAGTGGGGGAGGTAAGACCAAATGATGCATTTTTTCAGCTGGGGAATTCATGGCCCAAAAAGGAAAAGGGAGTGTTCAGCTGTCTTCAGAACCTTGCACCAATTGAAACACCAGCCTTGGAATATTTTATTTCACTGTGGCATAAAATTAAAGGTTATTTCCCTTAATTACTATCTTTGCTGTTTTGTTTGGCACGCTCAAGGGTCCTACTGTGAGGTATGTAAGTGTGAAGCATCAATCGAATCTGCCTTGGGTTTTTTATTTGTAATAAGGACATCCTCCCACCTCCAGCCTCCTCCATGGTTTTACCACTAGGACACGAGAGACAGACAAGAACTAAAAGCCTTTGGGAAGCTCCATCCGTCAGGGCTCAGTGCCAACTGTGAGGTGGCGAGAGGGAGCGTGCCACACAAGGTCTGGGGTGCCGCCCCCACCCACGCCCAGGACCCCTCTAGCTCGTCCTCCACAGCAATCCACAGGGACACCTGGAAGAGGCTGCCCCACACTGCAGGGCAGGGAGGAGAACACCATTTCAGTGTGAACCACAGCCTGTGTCTCACCCCGACTCCCTACACATACACATTAAACAGAAACTGTAGGATGACCGGGTGATGAGAATATTCAGTAAAAGCCGAGAGGACCACGGGGCACGCCCATGCCACCCTGCTCTGTGCTGTTACTTCCAGGGCCGGAACTGTGGGTTTGAAGTCAGCCATTTCTCTCTCCTCCTGTTCACCAGCAGAGGAACGAAGCAACACATAAGAGGGAAGTCCGGTTTCTCCTGCTCCCGGCTCCCCCTTTCCACCTCCTATTTGAGTGTCTTCTTGCTCCCCAACAACCCGGGAATTCACCTTTTACTTGCATAGTACAAGCAGCCTCTTTGGGTCAACGTGGACCAACCCCTGGGCCAGCAGTCAGAAAGGGAGAGCTCCCTCTACCCCTTCTCTTGCCATAACCTTGAGCAACCCTGGTCTCTGCCTCACCTCTACTCAGGTTGTGCTTGTCTCTGACATCCTGGACCTGCCACGTTGTCCCTTTTATGGGTGAGTGATGCGAGTGTCAATTAGGCAGCCTCTAAGATCAAAGAAACGCAATTTAATTTCTCCTTTTCACCTGAAGCAGGTTCTGTCTGCCCCTTCTCATTCGAAAATTAACTCCTAAATGACTGCCGCTGTGCACCTTTATATTGACAGATCTCCTTTTCACCATTGCTTGATTTGGCTCCGCCCTCTATGAACCCAACAACTCAAGGGATGATAAGGAATATGTTTCACTTGTAAAGAAGATGGTCTGCAAGTCCTCCCGAAGCCACTGACCCTGCAGATTACACCTCATGTGATCCCGACGGGTGCCAGGATTTTTCTAAAGACATGATGAATGCAGTTGCCTCTTACTCTGTTCTGAGGAATCCGGAGGAACCCGACTCAACCCAATGACATGTGCAGGAGAAGGCAAAGCATCCATGTGAACAAACAGGATGGGATATGGAAGAAGGAACAACAAAGTCGGGATGATAATGATGATGGAAAGTGGTGGCGTTTGGGTGATGAATAAATTATCCTTTCTTCCTAATCTGAGCCTTTGGTGATGTTCTATTGACTACATATGTACCAGGTCCCAAACATGACTTGTGGCGTGTCTCCAAGAGACATCCGAGTTAACTCACTCATGAGGTAAGGAATTGATCAAAAGCAGTTCTGAGTCACTCTGCTCCCTCTGGTTGTGATGCTTGGCCAAGCACCCCGTAACTCCAAGAAGCACCACTCGGCGTTACAGCGAGTTCTTTCTGCAATGGTGAACACTCAGGCCCCTAAAGTAGGATTTTGGTTCAGACGTGATGTGAAATTCTGGGAGATGGATGCTGGATGGGTCTCATAGGCCCTCTTTGATCCAGAAGTTCTACAGCTACGGGTTCATCATAAGGAATATGTGTATAAAGCTTACAGTTGTGAAAACCTAGGAATCTTGTATGGAGTGAATTTTTATGGCTCATTCCTATGAAAGAATACCCTGAAGCCATTCAAAATCATGTAGAAGAGGACTTCCCTGGTCGTCCAGTGGTTAAGGATCCGCCTGCCAATGCATGGGACAGGGGTTCGATCCCCGGTCTGGGAAGTTCCCACATGCTCCAGGGCAACTAAGCCCGTGAGCCGCAGGTACTGACCCCATGCTCTGCAACAACTGAAGCCACTGCAGGGAGACGCCCAAGCACCGCAGCTAGAGAGCAGACCCTGCTCACAGTGACTAGAGAAAGCCCGGGCACAGCAAAGGCCCAGGGCAGCAAAATAAATAAACATCACATAGCAGAGCGTGCAGGGGCAGGGAGCTTTGGGTTAGTGAAGCCAGAGCGCAAGCTGCATAAACACAAAAGTAGCGCCGGGCCACGCTAGAGTTAGCCATGACCATCTTTGGTTGACAGAATGACGGATGCTTTGGACTTCATATTCCTTTTTCCCCTTGTTTTCTATGTTTTCTACACAGAGCTAATATTTATTATGTATATATATTTATTTTTTTTAATTAGGAAAAAATGAATTACACTTCTGTGGGGAAAAAAGTATTGAACAGGACAAAAATCTTACTGACCCTTAAGGAACTTTCAGCTTCCATTTTGTCCTGAGTCACAGGATTTTATGTTCACTGTGTATGGAGGTTGCTCCAGGCTCTACAACAACTGGCGACCTGGGACTTTCTCCTTTCCTCTTTTTGACCCATGTGGAAACGTTCCAGCCAACAAGAGGAAGTAGCGAAAGTTCTTATGGGTCAATTACGGGATGTTTTCATACCTCACCTATCCCTGTGCTTTACCGCGGAACCTGACTCAAAGAAGGTGCTGAGTGTTCGCTGAATGAATGAAAGAAAAGGCCATCTTGCTATTTTGAGGGCTTTCATCTTTGTTCCATTGTTAAAACCTGGTGAGGGGAGTGGAAAAGAAAAAAAAGACATTTAACTCAATTCATAACAATCAAAGGTTTAAAATAGAAACTCCCAACCAATTTTGGCTGAAAACGTTCTGGAATAATCTGAACAGCTGCTGTTGTAGACTGAAACAACTTCCAGCGAAGTTCCAAGTCTGCACTGAATAAAAGCGCAGACGGGGGCCAGGGCCAGGGCTTTAATGAGCATTAATTGCAGTGCCGGCCGGCTGTTTGTCTAAGCCTGGAGGCGAGCATCCTTCCGCAGGCTGTAGATGGAGCCATAACGTTACTAAACGGCATCCCGGCGCACAGGGTGGGGGTTTTGTGCCGGGAGAACCAGATGTATGGAAGTTTTTCCGCTTCCGTTTCTGAGTGTGAACAACCAGTGAACTCAGACCTAATTCTCTCCGAAGCTGTGTTGGTTGAAGCCCAGCAGCTGGCTTTGGGGTGGATTCAGATTCCACGTGCCCAGCAATTATCACCTTCTAGCACCTTCCCCTCTGACAATTTCTCTGCTCCAGGGCATCCCCAGGGCAGTCAGTCCCACCCGGGGGTATGAATCCATTTGGAACAGCCCTGCTCTTTACAATCTCATGCCTTAAGAGCCACTCACCCAAGTGGCCTGGGCTCCCCAGGGCTCACCTGGCATCCTGGCCAGAGGGGAGCTCAGGGAGGGTTTCACACCCGCAGACAGGGCCTTGGTTAGCTT
>SJYX01013618.1:149363-166664 GCA_006410675.1 Oreotragus oreotragus
CTTTTGTGTGTCCTATTTTGGTTTCTTCAAATATTTTTTCCATTTTGTTTCTCCTCTATGTTTAGGATTCCAAATACATGTGTATTAGATTTTTTTTTTATACTAGCTTTTCCCACTGAGGCTCTGTTCACTTTTGAATTTTTTTCCACTGTGCTCCACAGAGTAGTTTCTACTGATACATTTTTAACCTCACTAACTTTTGTTATTTACCTATAATCAGCTGTGTATTTTTAATTTCAGATTTTAGTTTTTGGTTCTAGGATTTCCACCTGCTTCTTTTTAATCGTTTCTATTTCTCTGCTTAGAGTTCCTATATGTTCCCTTATAACAAGCATATTTTCCTTTACTGAGCATAGTTATAATAACTGCTTTAAAATCCCGTCTGAGAATCCTAAATTCTGGGCTATCTTGGGGTTAGTGTCTCCATTGGTTACCTTCTCTCTTGAGTATGAATCACATTTTCCTGTGTCTTTGTAGGTCTAGTAATTTTAGATAATTTCCTAACTATTATGGATGAAATGTTATAAAGACCCTGAATTCATTATATTCCTCTGAAAGACTCTTGATTTCTTTTTTGTTTGTTTCTCTGCTTAATGTGCAGTTAACTGGGGTGAATTAAAACTCCAAACTGTTATCTCTTCTGCAGTGGACAGCAACTGAAATCTCAGTTCTTTTATCCTTAGTTGGAACGGCTTGAAATCTGCCCCAAGGGACTGTGTAGGTTGGAGGCAGCCAGAGATTTGAGCAGAGTTTTTAGACTGAATTCAGGGCTGTTTCTCTGTGGATTTTTTTTCTTTTCATGATGTTTCTCCAACTTTCTAACTGTTGTGGTCATCCTAAACTCCTCTGATTATTCATGCCTCTGAGACTAAGTGGTGAGTTTTAACCAGCTGCACAGTAGCTAAGGCCTGCCCTCAAGCAAAAAGCTCTGTGTGTGTGTGTGTCTGTGTGTGTGTATATGAGAGACAGAGAGAAAGACTTTCTGTAGTTTTTACCTGCTTTGGAACTTTCTCCAGTGCATTCAGATAGTGATTTTTTTATATAATTTATCCAGAGGTTAGTTTAATGGTTACTTTGCTATCAACACAGTGTAATCCTTTTTACCTTGTAAGAATATAAAATATCATAAATGTTCACAGTTCTTTCTCCTTCCATTTCATGAAGGTTTCGCCTCTGTGTGTGTCCCGTGTTCCAGCTGTGTCCTGTTGGCATGTCTCTCCTGCATCATCCAGTTCTTCCCTTCCTGGGGAGGAATCTGTGCTCGCGAACCTCTCTGTGTAAATCACAAGGGATCTTCTGTCAGCTCAGAATCCTCTGTGAATGATGGAGTGACGCCAAGTTTGCTGGCTGATGTCTCGGGTCCTGCAACATCTTTCCTCTTGTTTATCCAGTTCAGGTTACTGCCTGACCTCCAGAGTTAAGTTCTCTCTACACTAACTGGGCACATGGTGACGGTGGCCTTGATACCTTACCACTTTCTGATTGTGGAAATAAAAGTGGAAAATGAAAAGAATTACAATCTCAAGGTGCAGGTGGTTTTATAACAACTATGTTCATATTCGAGTTGAGGTAAAAGGTCAAGGAATTTGGCCTAATTACGGAGATGTGGTCAGTTAGGAGCAGATGTGAATTTTGTTTAGTGGACTCAGCGGTCTCTGTTTCCACATATTGATAGTTTGAAGCTATACTTTTCTTCTGTTACCCAAGACTCATCTATGAAAGAGTTTCTTAATATCTAAATAGCTGCAGGGCTTCAAAGAAGCAGAAAGTGAGAGAAAGAAAAAAAAAGGCTATTCTGTAGTTTTAAAAATATTTTTTAGAGCAATTCTGGGTTCATAGCAAAACTGAGTGCTGAGTACAGAGCGTATATCCTTGTCTTCTCCCATCCCCCACCCCCTGGCAAAGGCACAGCCTCCTTGCTGTCTCTTATACACATCTGGTGAGGCACTGCCTTTGGCACATTTCAGGGTGTGCCCCCAAATTCAGCCATCAGATAAATCATATTTTGATGCAACCTTTAAATTGTCAATATACAAAAGCCTGATGAACAAAATATCAAAATTTTAAATTAAGATAGAGCCAGTGTATTACAGATTATTCCTTTTGCCTCAGGCTGCAATATGACTGAGTAATGCATTGTTATGGATCCTGTCTTTATTTAAAATGTTGATAATTCATTCATCATTGATTTTTTGCGTTGATTTATGATTCTTAAAACCTTGCATTAAAATATGACTTATCTTGATGGCTGAGTTTTTGGCACACCTTGAAATGTGCCCAGGAAGGATATCTTACTCACCTTACCTTGGTCCTGGCCCTGCCTGGGGACTTGAGACATCATTTTATTTGGCCTTAAAGAAAAGAGTAATTCATGAACCTGTGGATTCATGGGGAAGGGCCGCTGCATGGGTGCAGAGTACCGTCCGAGACCGGTTCACTATTGACAGCTGTCTCTCCTCTGGCTGGTTAGTGTTGTCAAATGACAAAAATTAAACAATTCAGTACCAGGTTTGATGTGCTTTATTCAGAGGAAAATAATCCATGGACTGGGGGAGTACAGTGCCTCACAAGCAGTGGGGCATTCTCCCAAGGGATTTTGGGCAACAGGGAGTTTTATAGATGTTAGAAATGGTGATGCAGAAACAGGGCATGGTTGGCTAGGACGCTGGGACTTCCCTCAGAAGGCAAGTGGGTCCTGTTTTGTAGGAGAAGGTGAGCTGGGTAAAACCTGAGTTGGAGGGACTTTGGTGGTCCAGTAGCTAAGACTCCATGCTCCCAATGCAGGGGGCTCAGGTTCAATCCCAGGTCAGGGAACAAGATCCCACATCATGCAACTAAGGGTTCACGTGCTTTAACTCAAAATCCTGCATGCTGAAAGACCCGGCATAGCCAAAAGAGAAAAAAAGCCGGCAGAATTGGAGGGCTGGGGTTGGTTTCCTTGACACTGAGGTGTGTTCTGGCCCACTAGATTGGCCTGGCTACCATGGGTCCTGGCACACGAGTGACCTTTACAAGTGCCCTGACTGGGAGCAAGCCCATATTCTCACATCATGAGAGGCAGCAAGGCTGCGGCCTCCCTGCCCAGATGGTGGGCACCGAGCCAAGGGACCCAGTGTTCCGAGAGGGACGTCTTTTGGGAAGATGGTTGATTCGATTTTGTCTCAATGAGAACTTTCTTTGGATCTCTGTTCCCCGACTTCACTGCACATTTCAAAACAACATTCTTTTATGAACAAGCACCAGGACATCAAATACTTCCACACCCTATGCTAGAAGCGCTTCGGGCCATGTTGCTCTTTTATTTTTAAATAGTTCCATGTAAAATCAGATGTTAACTCTCTCTGAATAAACCCAACTGGAAAGGCTTTTTCTTTAATAACACCAACGACAATCAGAACAGGTGCAAAGAATATGTGCCCCTAACTATAGAGCACCACAGTTTAGAAGGAAAACACTTAAGTTGTTACATATGTAATAAATAATTCTTATTTATGGATGGTGAGAAAAATGAGCAACAAAGCATGGAGGGAAAGTACAGCAGGAAATATATTAGCAGGAAGCATGATTTATGTCTTTGAATGGGGCCCATTTCTTTAATAAATGGATTTTGTTTGGCATCTTGGTCAACTGCAGCTCCACCCCACCTTTTAATTATTAAAGCTTGTGTTGGGTTCATCACATATGGCAGCTTTTTGAAACCTTTCTTCAGCCAGCAAACGACGAAACAGAATTCCAGGATTTGCGACTCAAGGGCGGTGTACGTACCTGTCAGAGTCCTGAGATTACAGAAGGCTGCAGCTGGCCGGGGTCGTGGAGGTTGACTAGTGCAGCGCCTCAGGCCTCACCTTGGTCACCCTACACCCCTCCATTTATGGTGAGGAAGATAACGCTGAGGGGAAGGAGTCCAGGCAGGATCGCACAGTAGGCCGGTGGTGGAAGTGAATTCTTGTCTAAGAGATGCTTTGTGGGAAGACTCAAGACCTAGAATTCTAGACTTGGTTTCTTTCTTTTTACTTTTTCCCTAAAGTACGACACCAAAGAACAGCGTCATTAATTGGTCCTGAGTACTGGATAGGTGGCCTGAACGGTAACTCAGGAAAAGCCGAGTAAAGTGAATGTCGCACATTGCATCCGACTCTTTGTGACCCCGTGGACTGTACAGTCCATGGAATTCTCCAGGCCAGAATACTGGAGTGGGTAGCCTTCCCCTTCTCCAGGGGATCTTCCCAACCCAGGGGTCGAACCCAGATCGCCCACATTGCAGGCAGATTCTTTATCAGCTGAGCCTCCAAGGAAGCCCCATGAAAAGTCTGGGAGCACTCAGGCCTTTGATTCGCCTCTGTGATGGTGATACTCAGTCATAAGCCTTTTACATTATTAACAGCAAGTTTAATGGAGTCTTTCTAGCCAGTACTGTTTCCTTCCAGCCTGAAGAACTTTTGGATTCTTTGTAGTGGAGGACAGCTGGTGGCAAATTTCTTGGCTTTTATTTATAGAATATATAAATATTTTGCCATACTCTTGAAGGATATTGATATTGAATTATGAGTTGACTTTTTTTTTTCCCTCAGCGTTTAAAACAGGTGATTTCCCTGTTTCCCGGCCTCCATGTTGCCCGATGATAAGCCGGAGACCGTTTGTAGCGTTGTTGCATGTAGTATGTCATTTGTCTTTGTCTGCTCACGATTCTCTCTGATTTTTAGTTTTCAGCAGATTGACTGTATTTCTAGCTGTGGTGTACTTTTGTGTGTCCTATTTTGGTTTCTTCAAATATTTTTTCCATTTTGTTTCTCCTCTATGTTTAGGATTCCAAATACATGTGTATTAGATTTTTTTTTTATACTAGCTTTTCCCACTGAGGCTCTGTTCACTTTTGAATTTTTTTCCACTGTGCTCCACAGAGTAGTTTCTAATGATACATTTTTAACCTCACTAACTTTTGTTATTTACCTATAATCAGCTGTGTATTTTTAATTTCAGATTTTAGTTTTTGGTTCTAGGATTTCCACCTGCTTCTTTTTAATCGTTTCTATTTCTCTGCTTAGAGTTCCTATATGTTCCCTTATAACAAGCATATTTTCCTTTACTGAGCATAGTTATAATAACTGCTTTAAAATCCCGTCTGAGAATCCTAAATTCTGGGCTATCTTGGGGTTAGTGTCTCCATTGGTTACCTTCTCTCTTGAGTATGAATCACATTTTCCTGTGTCTTTGTAGGTCTAGTAATTTTAGATAATTTCCTAACTATTATGGATGAAATGTTATAAAGACCCTGAATTCATTATATTCCTCTGAAAGACTCTTGATTTCTTTTTTGTTTGTTTCTCTGCTTAATGTGCAGTTAACTGGGGTGAATTAAAACTCCAAACTGTTATCTCTTCTGCAGTGGACAGCAACTGAAATCTCAGTTCTTTTATCCTTAGTTGGAACGGCTTGAAATCTGCCCCAAGGGACTGTGTAGGTTGGAGGCAGCCAGAGATTTGAGCAGAGTTTTTAGACTGAATTCAGGGCTGTTTCTCTGTGGATTTTTTTTCTTTTCATGATGTTTCTCCAACTTTCTAACTGTTGTGGTCATCCTAAACTCCTCTGATTATTCATGCCTCTGAGACTAAGTGGTGAGTTTTAACCAGCTGCACAGTAGCTAAGGCCTGCCCTCAAGCAAAAAGCTCTGTGTGTGTGTGTGTCTGTGTGTGTGTATATGAGAGACAGAGAGAAAGACTTTCTGTAGTTTTTACCTGCTTTGGAACTTTCTCCAGTGCATTCAGATAGTGATTTTTTTATATAATTTATCCAGAGGTTAGTTTAATGGTTACTTTGCTATCAACACAGTGTAATCCTTTTTACCTTGTAAGAATATAAAATATCATAAATGTTCACAGTTCTTTCTCCTTCCATTTCATGAAGGTTTCGCCTCTGTGTGTGTCCCGTGTTCCAGCTGTGTCCTGTTGGCATGTCTCTCCTGCATCATCCAGTTCTTCCCTTCCTGGGGAGGAATCTGTGCTCGCGAACCTCTCTGTGTAAATCACAAGGGATCTTCTGTCAGCTCAGAATCCTCTGTGAATGATGGAGTGACGCCAAGTTTGCTGGCTGATGTCTCGGGTCCTGCAACATCTTTCCTCTTGTTTATCCAGTTCAGGTTACTGCCTGACCTCCAGAGTTAAGTTCTCTCTACACTAACTGGGCACATGGTGACGGTGGCCTTGATACCTTACCACTTTCTGATTGTGGAAATAAAAGTGGAAAATGAAAAGAATTACAATCTCAAGGTGCAGGTGGTTTTATAACAACTATGTTCATATTCGAGTTGAGGTAAAAGGTCAAGGAATTTGGCCTAATTACGGAGATGTGGTCAGTTAGGAGCAGATGTGAATTTTGTTTAGTGGACTCAGCGGTCTCTGTTTCCACATATTGATAGTTTGAAGCTATACTTTTCTTCTGTTACCCAAGACTCATCTATGAAAGAGTTTCTTAATATCTAAATAGCTGCAGGGCTTCAAAGAAAAAGAAAGTGAGAGAAAGAAAAAAAAAGGCTATTCTGTAGTTTTAAAAATATTTTTTAGAGCAATTCTGGGTTCATAGCAAAACTGAGTGCTGAGTACAGAGCGTATATCCTTGTCTTCTCCCATCCCCCACCCCCTGGCAAAGGCACAGCCTCCTTGCTATCAACATTCAGCCCCTGGGTGGCACATTTGTTATGTTCGGTGAACTTACCAGCGTTAAGTTCACTTCAAGTGTAAGTTCACTTATTTATCTAGTCATCCATCGAAGGACATCTTAGTTGTTCCAGGTTTTGGCATTTATGAATAAAGTTCCTATAAACATCCATATGTAAGTGATGTTCCTATAAATATCCACATCACTCAGTCTGTGGTTTACATTAGGGTTCACTCTTGGTGTTGTGCATTCTAAGGATCTGGACAAATGTATAATGACATGTGTCCACCATTATAGTATCAGACAGAATAGTCTCACTGCCCTTGTAAGCAACCCTGCTCCCCCTGTTCATCCCTCTTTCCCCCACTACCTCCTGGTAACTACGGATCTTTTCTCTGTCACCTTAGTTTTGCCTTTTATCGATTATCATATAGCTGGCTTCGTAAAGTATGTTGCCTTTGCAGATTGGATGCTTTCACTTCAGTTTAGTCGCTCAGTCGTGTCCCGACTCTTTGCAACCCCATGAATCGCAGCACACCAGGCCTCCCTGTCCATTGCCAACTCCCGGAGTTCACTCAGACTCGCATCCATCGAGTTGGTGATGCCATCCAGCCATCTCATCCTCTGTCGTCCCCTTCTCCTCCTGCCCCCAATCCCTCCCAGCATCAAAGTCTTTTCCAATGAGTCAACTCTTCACATCACTTCTGCTAAGTCACTTCGGTCGTGTCCAACTCTGTGCAACCCCATCGACGGCAGCCCACCACGCTCCCCCATCCCTGGGATTCTCCAGGCAAGAACACTGGAGTGGGTTGCCATTTCCTTCTCCAGTGCATGACAGTGAAAAGTGAGAGTGAAGTCGCTCAGTCGTGCCCAGCTCTTCGCGATCCCATGAACTGCAGCCTGCCAAGCTCCTGCATCCATGGGATTTTCCAGGCAAGAGTACTGGAGTGGGGTGCCATTGCCTTCTCCTCGCGTCACTTAGTAATATGCATTTAAGTTTTCTGTGTGTCTCTCCACGGCTTCGTTGGTTCATTTCGCTTTACTACTGAATAAGTTTCCATTGTCTGAATGTACGACAGTTTATTTATCTAGTCATCCATCGAAGGACATCTTAGTTGTTCCAGGTTTTGGCATTTATGAATAAAGTTCCTATGAACATCCATATGTGGGTTTTTGTGTGGACATAGTTTTCAGTTTGCTTGGGTGAATATCAGGGAGCTTGATTGCTGGATTGTGTGCTAGGAATACATGTAGCTTTGTAAGAAACTAACAGACTGACTTCCAAACAATCCACCAGAAATGTCTGAGAGTTGCTCTGGTGTTGCGTTCTTGTCAGCATTTGGTGCTATTAGTATTCCAGGTTTTGGCCGTTCTACCAAGTGTATAGTGTACAGTGTACAGTACCTTGCTGTTACTTTAATTTGTTATTTCATGATAACATGATGAGCATCTTTTTATATGCTTACTTTCCATCTGATTACCTTCTGATAAGGTGTCTGACTGTTCAGATCTTTGGCCCATTTTTTAATTGGGTTGTTATTTCCTTATTGTTAAGTTTTGAGGGTTCTTTGTATATTTTGGATAACAGTCCTTTATCAGATAGCTCTTTTGCAAATGTTTTCTCCCAGGCTGTGGTTTATCTTCTCATTCTCTTGATAGTGTCTTGCAGAGCAGAAGTTTTAAATTTTAATGAAGTCCAGCTTATCAATTATTTCTTTCATGGATCATGCCTTTGATGTTGTGTCACTGGTTTTAATAACAAAAGCAACCATAATGAGACCATAAGGAGGCTAACCCAAGGTGGGATGTCAACTGCCATAAAAGCAATCATTTTGTATCAACTAGAGCTCCATGGTAATGTTTTATTTGGCATTTGATGATCCTTCCATGCAAACCATTCCCATGGACATGTAATACAGAAACGTATATGTTTACAATTACTTTGTAAATGGTATAGCTATTTCAAGTGAGATGTCAGTGGTAGGAATAGATTAGGCTGCATATGTGAGTCCTGATTTGGGATTAGCAAGCAACAACCACTCTTTGAGCTGCTGCTTCTGACATTCTGCTTGAACTGAAAGCCAGGTCTTATCAACAGAGGTGTTTTTCCATTCCCTGGGAAGCTGGTAATCGTGTTCCATGGAACAGTGCCCCCCATCCACTGTTCCCAGCAGTAAGACTACAGCTGCTAATGACTGTACTCTACAGAGGCACTGAACATCAGGATTTGTAGCAGGGGTTGGTATGCCATGGCAAGCAATGATAGTGACAGTAACAAGTCAGTTAGCTTCCAAGGAGTTGGACTCCAGTGAAATACATGTCAAAGAGAACTTTGGCAAAAGATACTAGCATTCCTGATCGCCACGGCTGGTGTGTTCATCAGCCGAGTGAGTTCAGATGGAGGGGCAAGTGACGAAGAACTCAAAGAAAATGGAGGACTTCTTAAAGGTGACATCAGGAACCGCCAGAGCGTCACCTTCACTGTATGCTCCTGGTCAAAGCCCATCACGGGCACAGCCCAGATACATGGGGGAGGAAGAAAAGAGCCTATCTTCATGGGGGGAGTTTGTGGCTATCATTAATCCACCACATTTGGTAATTTCTTCCCCCACCCCATCTCTTAGACCATTGACATGAAGAGCCCAAAATACTGGTGCACTAATTGTGGCTTCCGCGGAACTCTTTCTCTCTTCCCTGGGGTGGAAGTTGCCCTCGGAACCAGGATCTCACAGAACCTAAGACCATGGCCATGGGAAGCACCTATTCTGCGAGCGTGCTCCTGGGAGTGGTGGTGAAGGGGGCATTCCTACTTCTACCTTTCGGCTTCTGGAGCCACATACTTTACTCTTGGGGACGGAGGCCACACCAGCTAGAGAGTCAGTACAGAATTTGTGTCCCGGAGGACAGGACCTCAGTTCAGTCAGTTGTCTCTGAGAAGGCACCTCAGCTGGGCCTGTAACAGGCCATCCCTTCATTCTTGGAGAATGGCTGCCTCTGGACATTGAAGTATTGGGCACCCCTTCATTTCTGTGGAAGGCCTCCCCTGAGCTGAGGCATGTGACGTGGGATCTTGTTTGGTCAGCCAGACTCTGTTTTCTCTCCAGTGGTGGTGCTGGTGGAGGCACTCTGCACGAGACAGACACATCTTCAGAGGAGACACATCTTGCAGGAGAAACAAATTCCTGCCTCCTCCAAAGGAGAAGGAATCCAGTGGGATCAACCTGCTACCACCAGAGATTGGCTGGTCTCCTTGAGAGATGGAGCCATAGCGAGGGCTCAGAGTTAATCTGGCTGCTAGCAGGCTGAGCAGTGGCCAGGACCAGCTGTGGAGAGAGAGAGGCTGCCATCCAGGCCCAGACACGGTCTCCATTCCTGTCCTCTGGGGCATCCTTAAGTGAGGCTTGGTGCGGCAGTTCACACCAACAGATCGGGCCTGCTGACCTGTAAATCAAACTCAAGACTTTTTTCTCCCTGATGAATCTGGTGGCATCAAAGGCCCTTCCTAAGCCGAGGCCACAGTGAGGTTGAGGACAAGGCGCTGCTGTCACCCCGTCAGGTGGCATGGGAGCTCACCCCGTCAGGTGGCATGGGAGCTTGGGCCGTTTGCTTGTATATCTTATCAGCACTGTCTGCACTGCCTGACCCCCAAAGTACCATTTCGATCACGCTGTGGATGGCTGTAGCATGGGTACCGGCTAAGGAGATTCCCACAGCTGTGCACAGCTTTAGCAGAGTTGCCAGGCATGCAGCAAAGAACGCAGTGTACACCTGAGGCAAGATGCTGGGAGAGGGAAGTGAGCTGAACCTGCCGCAGAACCGGCCACCAGAGCCGTCGCTGGAATCTGAGATAAGGCGGTGGGATGTGAGGTGGGACCCCAGAGGCCTCCGGTCTCTTTTCACCCCATCTGCTTTGGTTCCGCTATCCAAAACTGATTTAGATTCTCTGCCCCCAACTCTAATCAGTTGTTTTGAGAAAACAGAAAGACGAGATGAAGAGACCTTGGAGGATCTCTAGCCGTGGAGAAACCACGTGCTACCCATTGTAACCATTAATATGTTTCCTCTGTTAAAACACTTGTCAAGTTGGGTTGTTTGTGGTTCCCTAGGTATATACCCAAGAGCCATGGAAACATACCTCTAAGGAAAAACTTGTACACAAATGTCCATAAGAGCATTGTTCATAATTGCCCACAAGTGGAAAAAACCTAAATGTCTGTCACTCGATGAGCAAATAAACAAAGTGTGGTATAGTCATACAATGGAATATTATTTAGCAATAAAACTGAATGAGACACTGATGCATGCTACAGTGTGAATGAAGCTTGAAAATATTATGTTATTTAGTGAAAGGAGCTTGTCACAAAACCACGTATTATGATTGCATTTATGTGAAATATACAGAATAGGCAAATCCACAGAGACAGAAAGTAGGTTAGTGGTTACCTGGGGCTGAGTGGAGGGAAGCTGGGAATGGACAATGATTGCTGTGTTTATGTTTTTTCTTTTGGGGTTGCTGAAAATGTTCTAAAATTTGATTTTGGTGATCACTGCAGAACTCTGTCATTATGTTAAACATTATTTAACTGTATACTTTAAATGAATGAATTTTATGGTATGTGAAATACATCTCAATATAGCTGTGAATAATATACAAATGGAAACACAAAAAAAGTAGGTTTTTTTTTTCCTTCTTCTTCTAGCTGCCAATTCCCTTCCCCAGAAGCTACCACTTATCAACTTCTTAGATGTAGTTCCAAAGATATTTTATTTATATTCAAGCACATGTACATATGTGTTTTTATATAATTTATTGCATAAACCAAACACTGTTCTTTACCTTACTTTTTCATTTAAAAATATATCTTGGAGACATAAACAGAGAGGAGAATGCCCTGTTAAGCTAGGGGCAGATAGGAATAAAAGGTCTACAAGGCAAAGAATGTAGAAGACTCACCAGTAACCACCAGGAGCTGGGAGAGAGACATGGAACAAAGTCTTCCCTGGAGGCTTCACAGGGACTATGGTCCTGCCAATACCTGGCCTTCAGAACTCTGGATAAATATCTGTTTTTAAGCCAAAAATCAAACAAAAATATACTTTGGAGATTATATCTAAAGTTGACTCCTCTTAAATAATCTAAGACATAATCTAAATTATATCTAAGTGACTCTTTTTAAATAGTGGCATAGTGTTACGTTTCATGACCGTAAGAACCATCATTTATTGAATGAATTCCCAACTGGATATTTACGGTGTTTCCAATTTTTCCTCTTTTAACAAATGATGGAACCTTGTCCAGTATTATTCCTTACATTTGCAAATACAACTCTGGGATAAAGTCTTCAAAGTGGAATTATTGGATTAAAAGATAAGTGTATGTTAAATTTTGATAGAATGGCCAAACTCATCACTGTAGCATTTGTGGGAAATTACCCTCCCACTAGTAATATTTGAGTGTGCCTCTTTCCTGTGGCCCTGTTAGCACTAGGTATTATAAAATTTTTAATCTTCTCAATCTGATAGTTGAAAATTTTTATCTCACTGTGGTTTTTATTTGCATTTTTGTTATGAGCATGTGGACTGTCTTTTCCATGTTTAATATCGTCATCAATATCATTTCATTCAGTAATGTTATATTCACTTCATTAAGTCAGTTGTAGTTTCTTTTCTGTAAATAATTTATAATATTTACCCATTTTTCTACATGCCATTTTTCTTTTACTGTTTTAGGAGCTCTTTATATATTAAGAAAACTAGCTATTTGCTGCATTTTTTAGCAAATATTTTTCCAAGTTTTCTCATTTGTTTTGATTGTATGATTTTTTTTCTTGACTATGAGGGCGTCCCTCATAGCTCAGTTGGTAAAGAATCCGCCTGCAGAGGAGACCCTGGTTTGATTCCTGGGCTGGGAAGATCCACTGGAGAAGGGATAGGCTACCCCCTCCAGTATTCTTGGGCTTCCCTTGTGGCTCAGCTGGTAAAGAATCCGCCTGCAATGCGGGACACCTGGTTCAATCCTTGGGTTGGGAAGATCCCCTGCAGAAGGGAAAGGCTAACCACTCCAGTATTCTGGCCTAGAGAAGTCCATGGACTGTGTGGTCCATGGGGTTGCAAAGAGTCGGACACGACTGAGCAACTTTCACTTTCACTATGAGGAAAATTTTATTTTTGTGTAGTCAAATATATTAATATTTAATTTCATAGCTCCTGGATTTTGTGTTATAGAGGTTCTCTCCATTTGAAACTGTAAAAATAATTATTTGTTTAGTTCTAGTGCATTTATGGTTTCACTATTTTACATGTAGGTATTTATAAAATTTATTTTGCTTTATGGTATGAGTAGGGATCCAGTTAACTTTTTACTAGATGCCCTTTTTTTGCTTCTAACATCATTACTGAGTGGTCTACTTTTCTCTATTGTTTAATAAGCCACCTTTGCTGTACCAACTTCTTGTTTGTATTTGGGTCTCTTGCTAGACAGTCTGAGCCACATTACATTTCTGTAACGAACATTTCTTGATCATGGTGTATTTAATTTCTATATATAACACTAATAATAATATTTAAATTGTTGTTGTTCAGTCACCAAGTCGTGTCCAGCTCTCCGCAACCCCAAGAACAGCGCACACCAGGCTTCTCTGTCCATCATCTCCCAGAGCTTGCTCAAACTCATGTCCATTGAGTATTTAAAAATACGTTTATATTTATATATATTTATGTTCAATTTTATTTGGTAACATTTTACTTGGAAGATTTTTGCTTCAATATCCACAAGTAAGAGTAGTCTTTAGTTTTCTTTTGAGTATGTCTGTGTAATGTTTTGGAGAAGGCAATGGCACCCCACTCCAGTACTCTTGCCTGGAAAATCCCGTGGACGGAGGAGCCTGGTGGGCTGCAGTCCATGGGGTCGCTAAGAGTCAGACACGACTAGGTATGAGTAGGGATCCAGTTAACTTTTTACTAGATGCCCTTTTTTTGCTTCTAACATCATTACTGAGTGGTCTACTTTTCTCTATTGTTTAATAAGCCACCTTTGCTGTACCAACTTCTTGTTTGTATTTGGGTCTCTTGCTAGACAGTCTGAGCCACATTACATTTCTGTAACGAACATTTCTTGATCATGGTGTATTTAATTTCTATATATAACACTAATAATAATATTTAAATTGTTGTTCAGTCACCAAGTTGTGTCCAGCTCTCCGCAACCCCAAGAACAGCGCACACCAGGCTTCTCTGTCCATCATCTCCCAGAGCTTGCTCAAACTCATGTCCATTGAGTATTTAAAAATATGTTTATATTTATATATATTTATGTTCAATTTTATTTGGTAACATTTTACTTGGAAGATTTTTGCTTCAATATCCACAAGTAAGAGTAGTCTTTAGTTTTCTTTTGAGTATGTCTGTGTAATGTTTTGGAGAAGGCAATGGCACCCCACTCCAGTACTCTTGCCTGGAAAATCCCGTGGACGGAGGAGCCTGGTGGGCTGCAGTCCATGGGGTCGCTAAGAGTCAGACACGACTGAGCGACTTCCCTTTCACTTCTCACTCTCATGCATTGGAGAGGGAAATGGCAAGCCACTCCAGTGTTCTCGCCTGGAGAATCCCAGGGACGGGGGGAGCCTGGTGGGCCGCTGTCTCTGGGGTCGCACAGAGTCGGACACGACTGAAGCGACTTAGCAGCAGCAGCAGCAGCGCAATGTTTATTGGGTTTGAAAAAGAGTGATATATTCACTTCTTTAAAAGATTATGGAACTTTTCATTCATAGCTCTGAAACAGTTTGAATAGCATTAAAATTATCTAGTCTTTGTAGGCCTATTAGAATTCATCTGTAAAACCTTCTAGGTCTAGTACTTTTAGGGGATTAACCCTTTAACAACTATATTTCTTCTATGGAAACTGACGTTTTAAACTTTCTATCTCTACTAGGGTTAATTTTGGTAAGTGATATTTTCTAGAAAATCATCCACTTTATCTAGGTTTTCAAATGTATCTGCATAGAATTGTGCAATTTAAGATTCTTGATATTGTAGAATAGCCACTGATTCAAGAGTTGAATCTCCAGTTATCATGTTTTAATCTGTACTTGTGCTTGCTTTCTTTTATAATGATTACATCTATTTTGTTGATTTTTTTTTGAAGAAAGATCTTTTTATTTATTAGATCTATTTGGTTTTTAACTCAGTTGCCTCTGCTTTTATCTTTGCTATTTCCTTCTCTCTACTTTCTAAACTTCCTTTTCTAATTTTTGAGATAGGTATTTAATTCATTTATTATTACTTTCATTTTGATTTTTATAAATATTTAATCTATGTATTCTCTTTTTACCTTTGCTTTAATTGTATCTCAAAGACTCTAATACATACTGTTGTCATAATCATTATTTTTAAAAGAAATTAATTTCAATTTGTATTTCCCCTTTGGCTAAAGAATTAATAACTGAAAATTTTCCAGATGGAAAAGACTTTGTGCCATTTTATTTTATTTAAGCCTTATCACATTGTAATGCTGGTTTGCATTATTTTTACTTAAAAAACCTTCTTGATGTTTTCTTGGTGACCTTACATATGGTCAGTTTTCATGAATGTGCCATGTATTTGAAGTGAAAAAATATTCTCTTTAATAAGGGTGAAGGCTTCAATGTATATTCATAAGATCTACCCTGGAATTGTGTTGTTTATATTTTCTACGTTTATTTATTTAGCCCATTTGCTCTGTCTTGAACTAAGAATGGATTGCAAGTCTCTTCTAAATTTATCTCCATGTCTTTCTCTTCTGTATTCTTTATGAAGGTTGCTGCTGTGTTATTCGACGCAGTTATTAGTAACTCGTTTCTTCACTATGAATTATGGCTTTCAGTTTTATGAAGTGTCCTTCTTTGTCTCATTGAGCCTTCTTCCCTCCATGAATTTCATCTTGTCAAATATCAAGTTCACAGACTGATTTCTTTATGTGCATTTGCCTGGTTATAGTTTTACCTACCGTTTTAATAACCACTTTGTTTTAGGAGTGTCTCTTACAGTAGAGAATTGAATTTTCCCTTGAAGGATGATCTGAAATCTTTTCTCACAAGTAAGTTAAGATCGTTTACATTTATTATTATAACTCAAATACTTGGTCTTAGCTCTCACTGTCTTCTGTATTTACTATGTGTTTTTCATTCTCTGGTCTGTTTTCTTTTCACCTTTCAGTTTTTAAAAATGTTGGTGATTAGAATGATTTGTGGGTTTTGTTTTAGTAATTATCTTTTCACTAATATCTTTATATAATACCTACAATTGCTTTATTTAGGCTTTTGCTATCTGATTTGTCTGCTTTAAATGATATTTTTGACTCTCACCTTTAATCTTTGTGGAACCAAAATGAATTTATTCTACTTTCACATATCTTTTAGTTTCCTCTCTTTATAAAATGGTGTTAAATCTACCTTATCAGAGCACATAATTTTTGCTGCATACTATTCTTCCATCTTGTTCCCCTACAGTTAGATACAGGCATTGCTTACCACCAGTCTTTTTAACAGTTTCATCATTCGTGTTTTAGTTGGACCAGAGTGGTCTTTCAGTAGATTCCTCAGGAAGGATTTATTAGTACAATATTCCCGGAATTCTTGTTTAAAATTTTTTTTTTCTGTAAAGAAGCACATGAAAAGATGTTCAACATCAGTAGTCCTTCAGTCTGTTCAGTTCAGTCCAGTCACTCAGTTGTGTCCGACTCTTTGCAACCCCATGAATCGCAGCAAGCCAGGCTTTCCTGTCCATCACCAACTCCCGGAGTTTACGCAGACTCACGTCCATCGAGTCAGTGATGCCATCCAGCCATCTCATCCTCTATTGTCCCCTTCTCCTCCTGCCCCCTATCCCTCCCAGCATCAAAGTCTTTTCCAATGAGTCAACTCTTCGCATGAGGTGGCCAAAGTACTGGAGTTTCAGCCTTAGCATTATTCCTTCCAAAGAAATCCCAGGGTTGATCTCCTTTAGAATGGACTGGTTGGATCTCCTTGCAGTCCAAGGGACTTGCAAGAGTCTTCTCCAACACCACAGTTCAAAAGCATCAATTCTTTGGCACTCAGCTTTCTTCACAGTCCAACTCTCACATCCATGCATGACCACTGGAAAGACCATAGCCTTGACTAGATGGACCTTTGTTGGCAAAGTAATGTCTCTGCTTTTGAATATGCTATCTAGGTTGTCATAACTTTCCTTCCAAGGAGTAAGTGTCTTTTAATTTCATGGCTGCAATCACCATCTGCGGTGATTTTGGAGCCCAAAAAAATAAAGTCTGACACTGTTTCCACTTTTTCCCCATCTATTTCCCATGAAGTGATGGGACCAGATGCCATGATCTTCGTTTTCTGAATGTTGAGCTTTAAGCCAACTTTTTCACTCTCCTCTTTCACTTTCATCAAGAGGCTTTTGAGTTCCTCTTCAGTTCAGTTCAGTCGCTCAGTTGTGTCCGACTCTTTGCGACCCCATGAAATGCAGCACGCCAGGCCTCCCTGTTCATTACCATCTCTTGGAGTTCACTTAGACTCAAGTCCATTGAGTCCGTGATGCCATCCAGCCATCTCATCCTCTGTCATCCCCTTCTCCTCCTGCCCCCAATCCCTCCCAGCATCAGAGTCTTTTCCAATGAGTCAACTCTTC
>SJYX01013619.1:10852-40675 GCA_006410675.1 Oreotragus oreotragus
AATGGTGAGCTTTAAGCCAACTTTTTCACTCTCCTCGTTCACTTTCATCAAGAGGCTCTTTAGTTCTACTTCACTTTCTGCCATAAGGGTGGTATCATCTGCATATCTGAGGTGATTGATATTTCTCCTGGCAATCTTGATTCCAGCTTGTGGTTCATCCAGCCCAGCGTTTCTCATGATGTACTCTGCATGGAAGTTAAATGAGCAGGGTGACAATATACAGCCTTGATGTATTCTTTTTCCTATTTGGAACCAGTCTGCTGTTCCATGTCCAGTTCTAACTGTTGCTTCCTGACCTGTATACAGGTTTCTCAAGAGGCAGGTCAGGTGGTCTGGCATTCCCATCTCTTTCAAGTGGGGATTTATACCCAAGGAGCAGGGTGGGGGGGTGGTCTATGCATGAAAAATCATTGTGGAGACATCAAAGGTCGGGGGTTTCTTGTTTAACTGACTTACCAGGATTCTTGCTAAAGGTAGGTCAAAGATTTGTACAACAAAAATGAGGGATCAGGAAGTTGGCCAGATATTCAGGAATGATCAGTTATAATGGATGAGCGGATCCTTGATAAATCACCTTGGCCAGAGTTTTGCCAAGACTGGGCTAGGCAGCCTTGACAAGGATAGAATGGAAACAGAAAGCCACATTCAAGGTCTACTCAATAAGAAGACTCAGATAAGAATCCCCCTGCCAATGCAGGGGACAGAGGTTTGATCCCTGGGCTGGGACGATCCCACGTGCTGGAGGGCAACTGGCACAGATGTGCCACAACTGTTGAGCCTGTGCTCTACTGCCCAGGAGCCACGACTACTGAGCCCACATGCCACAAGGACTGAAGCCCCTGCCCAGCAGAGCCTGTTCTCTGCGACAAGAGGAGTTACCACAGTGAGAAGCCTATGTATCTCAGCTAGGGTGTAGGCCCTGCTCTCCACAACTAGCGAAAGCCCAGGCAAGACCCAGCACAACCAAAAATAAAATAAATAAATAATTTAAAATAAAGAAGACGACTTAGGGACTTCCCTAATGGTCCAGTGGAAAACACTCCCCGCTCCCAATGTGGGAGACTGAAGTTCAAGCCCTCGTCAGGGAACTCCATCCCGCACACCACAGCTAAGAGTTCGAAGGCCGAAACTAAAGATCCCACGTGTTGCAACCAAGACCCCGAGCAGTCAAATAAATTAATTAATTTAAAAAAGACTGAAAAGAGCCTGACTAAAGTTTGCTTAAGGAGAGAACCTTTATCATATCATCTATGCTTTAAAATAAAAGTAAAAAGAAACGGATGGGGACTTCCCTGGTGGTCCAGTGGCTAAGACTCTGCACCCCCAGTGCAGGGGGGCCCAGGTTCCATCGCTGGTCAGGGAGTTAGATACCACACGCCACAACTAAAAGTTCTTCCGTGTCACAACTAAGACTCAGAGCAGCCAAAAAATAAACAGATAGTTTTACAGAAGAAACAGATGATATTAGTTCTAACTATGTGTTTTATTGAAACCAACATTTTTGACTTATAATCAATGTCGAAAAACAGTAATGAGAAATCTTGTATTTTCTTATTCTATTTTGTTGTTAAACTAAGCCTTCATTTTATGTTCATTTTGGACCAACTACATATCAAGTGCTCAGCAGCCATGGGAAACTAGTGGCTACCTTAGCGGACTGCACCGCTCTAGCAAATGGATCCACGTTGTTGATGTAGCCGCAAAAAAACACAAGATCCATCAGAGAGGAGCCTGGGGGTGCCAGGCAAGCTGCCGAGATAGATAGATAGAGAGAGAGAGAGAGAGAGAGCNAGCAGCCATGGGAAACTAGTGGCTACCTTAGCGGACTGCACCGCTCTAGCAAATGGATCCACGTTGTTGATGTAGCCGCAAAAAAACACAAGATCCATAAGAGAGGAGCCTGGGGGTGCCAGGCAAGCTGCCGAGATAGATAGATAGAGAGAGAGAGAGAGAGAGAGAGCTTCTCCCACCAAGCTGAGAAGTTGGTTCAGGACTGGAAAGAAAGGATATTTCGGTTTCAGAGACCTCAATGAAGGTACCCAGGTAGAGAACAGCCTTCACCCTAAGGACTAGATCTGTCATTTCCTCCCTCCACGAGCTTGAACCCACCAACAGAAGACTTTAAGACAAGAGATACCAGAAACCCAATGACTCTGTGATTCTATTTCCAACCCATCCACTTCAAATACATTCCTGGTTGGTTTCATTCCACTTTTTTTCTGTTACTCAGACAAACAGGTTTACCTGATAGTCTATATTTTGCATCTCTTGAAAATCTTTATTTGGCTGTGCCAGGTCTTCGTCATGGCCCGTGTGATCGTTAGTTGCAGTGTGTGAACTCTCAGTTATGGCATCTGGGATCTAGTTCCCTGACCAAGGATTGAACACGGGCCCCACGCACTAGGGGCACAGGAGTCTTAGCTACTGGGCCACCAAGGAAGCCCTTGCATCTTTGTTTAATGTCTGTGCCTGCTTCCAGAATTTCAGCTCCAGGAACATGAAGATTGTGTCTGTTTCATGGAACCAGAAAGAGGCTGTTAACTTGGGTACCTTTCTTATGTGCTCTGACTCAGTTAACTCATCTGGAAAATGTGGGTAAGCATGGCTGCCACACTGTTGGGCTACAGAGGGCATTACATGCATTAATATCTTCCTGTGCATGGCCCAACCACAACGAGCACTCAGTAAAGGGGAGCCGTAGTTATCTTTCTCACTTTCTAGACTCACTTCTGCCTCAGGGCCCTTGCATTTGTTGTTCCCACTGCCTGGAACATCATTTTTGCCAAATATCTACTTTGTGGAGAACTGTACCAAGGTCTTGGGTTTCCCAGGTGGTGCTAGTGGTAAAGAAACTGCCTGCCAATGCTAGTTAGATATAAGAGATGAGGGTTTGATCCCTGGGTCTGGAAGAACCCCTGGAGGAGGGCACAGCCACCCACTCTAGTATTTTTGCCTGGAGAATGCCATGGACAGAGGAGCTGGGCCGTCTATAGTCCATAAGGTCACACGGTCAGACACAGCTAAAGTGACTTAGCATGCACGCCCGCATGCACACACACCAGGGTCACAGGTGGAGCCCTGTATCAAGGTCATCTCCGGAACTGATGGAGTCCCCTAGCAACCAATGCCACGAACCGCCCCCAACCTAAACCAGCCAGCTCCCTGACTGCATACATATTAACCACCCTATAATGGGCTTCCCAGGTGGCGCTAGTGGTAAAGAATCCACCTGCCATTGTAGGAGACACAAGAGATGTGGATTAGATCCCTGGGTTGGGAAGATCCCCTGGAGAAGGAAATGGCAACCCACTTTAGTATTCTTGCTTGGAAAATTCCATAGGGAGATGAGCCTGATGGGCTAGTCCATGGAACTGCAATCAGATATAACTGAACACACACACACACGACCCTACGACATCCTAACCAACCACCTAACGCCATCATTTCAGCAGGAATTTTGTCTTAAGGCTATAAAAGTTGGCTACTGGCCCACGAAAGAGGTAGACTCTCCCTGAGCTGGCCCGCTGTTCTAACATCATCTCCTGTTCTAACAAACGCCATTCTCTTCTCGCTCTGTCTCATGCCCAGGAATTCTTTTCCATCCCACACACGGACCACGACATGTATGAGTTCATTCTCACCCCTGCCAGTCCTGCTCTCAGATGTTGCCTCTTCAAGAACCACCCCCACCCCACAATGCCTATCACCTACCATCTCTTCTCTTTCTTCTCACAGCATCAGTACCAGGAGATGTGATACGTTTCCTTAGTTCTTTGTCCCGGCCCTTTCTCAGTTCTAGGACAGCCCCTGCAAGGTCCATTTTGCTCACCACTGTGTTTCCAGAGCAATGCCTACCCCAGAGTAGGTGCTCAGTGAATGTACGTGACATGAATAAGTGATGGGGAAAAGCTTCTTCTCAGATTCTTCTCTCCTGTCCTCTCTCTCCCCCTCACCTCAGACATGTATTTCCCTTCTTTTTCTTCTTGTTGTATAGTCGCTAAGTTATGTCCGACTCTTTGTGACCCCATGGGCTGTAGCCCACCAGGCTCCTCTGTCCATGGGATTCTCCAGGCAATAATACTGGAGTGAGTTGTCACTTCCTTCTCCAGGGGAGTCTTCCTGACCCAGGGATCAAACCTGCATCTATGGCATTGGCAGGCGGATTCTTTACCACTGAGCCACCTGCGAGGCCCTTCCCCTCCTCTCAGCCATATCCCAATGTCCACCCTTATCTTTCATCTCCTGCGGGAGAGGGATGTGGACCTGGAACCCCTGCCTCACCACCCCGAGGACCTTCAGACCCTACCTTTGTCACCTATTGGTTGTGTCTCTTGGCAAGTTGTTTAATCCTTCTGAGCCTCGGTTACCTCAACTACCAAACCCACACAGGTAGAAACTCTGCTATCATATGGCTGTTGAGAGGATTAAGTGAGATTATTAATGTAAAGCTCTCAGCACAATGAGTCACACTGTAAATAGCAAGCAAATGGGGAAATGAACTATTGCAATAATAATTCTTATCTAAATACAATTAATAGGGACTTCCCTGGTGGTCCAGTGGCTCAGAATCAATGCTCCCAATGCAGGGAGTCTGGGTTCCATTACTGGCCAGGCAACTAGATCCCACATGCCATAACTAAAGATTTTCCAAATACTGCAGCAAATAGTGAAGATCCTGCATGTTGCAACTAGGACCTGGGGCAGCCAAATAAATAAAAATAAATATGGCTAATAAATAAAATGATGTATATAATCAATAATCAGAACAGCTATGCCATCTCAATTCTACCACCAGTCAGCTGTATGGGCTTCTCTGAGCCACAGTTTCTTCATCTGTAAAGCGGCAATGACGATAATAAAATCTTCCTCAAAACGTTCTCATAAGGACTTTGTGAGAAAGACCATGGTCAATGGTTCCAGCACATGGTTTTTGCTACATAGCTGTGGGCTGCCATTTTGACTAGCGTGGGGTCTTCTCAGCTGGCACAATTTGGTAGAATCTGCCTGCTAATACAAGAGATGAGGGTTTCATCCCTGGGTTGGGAAGATTCCCTGGAGAGGGGAAAGGTTACCCACTCCAGTATTCTTGCCTGAAGAATCCCCTGGAGTGGAGTGAGGCAGGCTTACAGTCCATGGGGTCGCAGAGTACAATGTGACTGAGCACACACACCACACATTTTGACTGGTTTAAGCCAAAGGGCAGGCTGTCTCAAATTAGATGCCTTTTAAAGAACTACATTGCCCCCTAAAGGGAACCTCCAAATCCTCAGGCTGGTGCTCATTGCAATTTAACAGTCTTGGACTGTATCCCAGTTATACCTGTGAATGTTGTTGACCTGTTGAATGAGCAAATGACAAAACCTCTCTGAGCTTCAGTTTCTTCATAAGTAGTATGGAGAAGGCAATGGCACCCAATTCCAGTACTCTTGCCTGGAAAATCCCATGGGCAGAGGAGCCTGGTAGGCTGCAGTCCATGGAGTCGCGAAGAGTCGGACACGACTGAGTGACTTCACTTTCACTTTTCACTTTCATGCATTGGAGAAGGAAATGGCAACTCACTCCAGTGTTCTTGCCTGGAGAATCCCAGGGATGGGGGAGCCTGGTGGGCTGCCGTCTATGGGGTTGCACAGAGTCGGACACGACTGAAGTGACTTAGCAGCAGCAGTACAGAGTGGATAGCATGTACTTTACAAATGAGGCACTTTATGAATGAAGAGTAAAAGGAGATGGGAAGCTTATCTGGACTAGGGAGGTCTAGTAACAATTATTATGGTAAAATAAATCATAATATTTATGTTAATAATATATGCTAGGTTATATATGCATATAATAGATTATATAATTATAATTATACAGAATATATTAAAAATAATATATAATAATACATAATTGTTACAGTACAAGAAATAAAATGTTAATGTTTAAAAAGATGTTAATTAATGTGATATTATGTTATCATATAATTATAATAATAAATTTGTAATATAATTCTATATAGTAATACATAATTGTATAATATGGGACTCTGCCTTCCAATGCAGGGAGTGTCAGTTCGATCCCTGATCAAGTAGCTAAGATCCCACATGCTTTGAGGCCGAAAAACCAAAACATAAAAACATAAAACAGAAACAATATTGTAACAAATTCGATAAAAACTTTAAAAATGGTCCACATTAAAAAAATATTAAAAAAAGTGGTTAATATGGCTTAGGCACTTAACTGTTATTTTTATGTGAAGTGAAAAGTGAAAGTCACTCAGTCGTGTCCAACTCTTTGCCATCCCATGGACTATACAGTCCATGGGATTCTCCAGGTCAGAATATTGGAGTGGGTAGCTTTTTCCTTCTCCAGTGGATCTCCCCAACCCAGGGATCGAACCCAGGTCTCCTGCATTGCAGGCGGATTCTTTACCAACTGAACTATCAGGGAAGCCCTAAACAGAACTTTCGAAATCCGGGATTTTTGTTAAATCAAATAAAAACATTGACATGTGACTAGAGGCTATCATAGTGAGAAGTACACTTTGGGACCCTTTCCTCAACTACACTTCACCTCCTGACATAGTGTCTGTGATTTAACAAACTGGCTGTAAGAAAAGCACACTTATTTTTGGCAGGGGTGGCCGGGGGGCGGGGGGTGCTATGCTGCTCAGCTTACAGGGAATCTTAGTTCCCTGATCAGGGATTGAACTTGGCAGTGAAAGCACCAGGTCCTAACCACTGGACCTCCAGGGAACTCCCCAAAGCAGGAATCCCCAACCTCCAGGCCATAGACTGGTATTTCCAGTTACATCAGTGGCAGCGTTAGATTAGAAATAAAGTGCACAATAAATGTAATGAGCTTGAATCATCCTGAAACCATCCTCCCCATCCTCCCTGGCCCATGGAAAAGTTGTCTTCCATGAACTCAGTCCCTGGTGCCGAAAATGTTGGGAACAGCTGCCCCCAAACCTTCTTTATATAACAAATGCAGAGGAATAATCTTGACTTCTGTAAAGGAATACTTCTTCCTGTATTCCTGGGAATATGAGACCCTCACTTCCCACTTAATTTGGAGATGCTAAGTCTTAGATTAATGTATCACCTTCTACTAAATTTTATAAGGACCAGCAGTGCCACTGTGAAAAGGAGAACTGGGTCCCTCAACTCAGCATCTTGGAAGCAACAGCAAGTGATAGTGGTTGTTCAGTCACTCAGTTGTGTCCGACTCTTTACGACCTCATGGGCTGCAGCACGCGGGGCTTCCCTGTCCTTCACCATCTCCCAAACTCATGTCCATTGAGTCGATGATGCCATCCAGCCATCTCATCCTCTGTGGTCCCCTTCTCCTCCTGCAAGTGGTGGGGACTCAGCAAGTTGAAAACCTCCTCCTGCTCCATTTACAGGAACAGGTGTTGCTCTGCTTCTGCTGGGAGATACCCCTATGATGGCTGAAACTTCAAACTTTAAAAAAGAAAGTTGGAAACCTGGAACCTTTATGAACCACTGGATTTTGAATGAAAATACTTTTGAGACACTTTGCAGCAAAATAAATGTGTCATCCTTGGGCTTGAGTCAAGCCCTTAGGCCATCATGTCAAAACTTTTGGTCTTAATTCCCTAGTGGTTCAGTGGTTAGGACTCCTTGCTCTCACTGGTGAGGGTCTGGGTTCAATTCCTTGTCAGGGAACTAAACTCCCACAAGCAGTGTGGCTTTTTATTTCAATCGATGGTTCTCCATCTTTACCATTCATTAGAATCTCCTATGAAAGCTTGTTTTTTCTTTTTAACAGTGTGAAAATTATCCTTAAAAAAAAAAAGAGTATAATTGCTTTACAATGCTGTTAGTTTCTGCTGTACAAAGTGAATCAACTCTATGTATACATATATTCCCTCCCTCTTGAGCCTCCCTCCTACCTCCAACCCCCTCCCCGCAACTAGGTCTTCACAGAGCACAGGGCTGAGTCCTGTGAAAGCTTTTTTTTTTCTAAAGAAAAATACCAATCTGGGGTGGAGTGGTGACGTAGAGTTGTGTTGAAAGTTTCCAGGCATTCAGTATGCTTGAGCACCCTCAAATTGAATGCCCCGTTTCAAATGCCGATTTGATCCTTCATGCAATAAACATTTGTTGTGTGTCCAAGTGCCATGGTTTGTGATGAAGAGGAAGAGTTAAACTTTTACATAACTTCCTGCTCCTTCTGTCTCTGTAAATCAGCTTGCCCCTTGCAAAGTCTGGGTCATGTAGGTCACGTAGTCTCAGAAAGTGGGGAACTGGAGCTTATCTCACTTGCCCTTGTCCTGCTCTTTGCAGTTGCCCGGCCCCTGCAAACCTGCTCAATCATGCCTGTCCATGTAAAGGTCAGGCATCCCCCTCCCCATCCTGACTGCGCAGGAAACCCCTCGGTTTAACCAGCCTATTAACAGTCAGTGTTGCCCACTATAGTCTGTCTATAAAAACTCTGTAACCCCTTTGTTCTGGACTCAGAGCTTGGAGTGTTAACTCCTCTGGGCCCGCCTGTGTAATAAACCTGAGCTCTCCAACTCTCCAAGTGTGGTGCTTGCTTTCTCGAGTACTGGTTTCTGCAACAGTGAGTGACAAAGCAGGCACTTGATAGATGGGACAGAAATGTTACAGCAGGTCGGGAGCTAGGGATGGGCAGAGAAATGATGTAGGGGCCAGGTGGCAGGAAATCCCACCTCTTGGAAACAGTGGGGTCCCCAGGCAGACAAAGGAAAGTAGGAACCTCCAGACTGACCAGAAACCACATGTTTTGGGTGATTAGCATTCCTCTCTGGAAGCGGACAACGACAGGTGGGGAAAGGCAGGAATCTCCTGCATCTGAAAGTAACCTCTTGTTCATTATGCTCTCATTACAGTAAAATTGTATGGGCTTCCCAGGTGGCTCAGAGGTAAAGAATCCGCCTGCCAATGCAGGAGATGCAGGTTCGAAGATCCCCTAGAGAAGAGAATAACAACCCATTGCAGCCTTCTTGCCTGAGAAATCCCATGGACAGAGAAGCCTGGTGGGCTATGGCCCATGGGGTCACAAAGAGTCGGACACAACTTAATGACTAAAACAACAATAAAATTAGCCTTGCAGACCATCAAGCATGGATGGCACGACACCTCTGACCTAAGCCAAATAAGGACAGAAATCCCTCCTCCGCGTGGGAAAATGGAGCTGGGATGAAAACCAAGGAAGACGACCCCACGCTCTTCCTTCCCTTCATTTGTATGCTCCTCATACCTGCCTCCCCCGCAAGAAAACCAGGGCAGCAACTCCTCACCTGTCTGCCCACTCTCCCTCTGAACCGATACTTGCTTAAATATTTTCTTAACCTCCTTGCTTTCCCCCAAATTCTTTCAACAAAGAAACACACTTAAGTTCACTGGAACAGAAATGCAGAAAAACAGGGGCCTCACTTTCTCTCTGTCTCCCACCTCCTGCCTGCCATCTCTCTTTCTCTTTTTCTCGCTCCATCTCTCCTCTTAAATCTTCCAATCCTCTCATGTGTCACCCTGAGTGGAAGGTAGGAAGAGGGAGATCGTAAGTGCTCATTTACGCCCCTCTGTTCTCTCTTCATTCTCACTGACATTTGAGCTCTGAAACTGCCCGGAGGCCTGGAGTCTATGAATGACTTCCTGGCAAGCCTTGGGAAGACTTGAGCAGAGCGGTTCTGACATTCTTTAATCCTCACCAAACAGGATCTGTCAGGGTCACGAGGCTTACAGCACAGAAGGAAACCTCCAGATAACTTCCTTCTGTGAGAACACAAAAGCAATCCCCGGGGAAGAAACAATAAAGCAATATTGACGGGGTGGGTGGGAGGTGTCCCCTGCTTTGCACTTTCATTTTTCTTTCAAAGATTGCAGAGGAGCCAAAAAAAGAAAAAGAAACAAATAGAAACTTGAAGATAAAAATGTTCTGGCTTTGAGCCAAGGGCTGTGCTCTCTCCTGGGGCTGCTTGGAACTGTGTTAAAAAGAAACTTGGGGGGCTTCCCGAGGGCTCAGATGGTAAAGAATCTGCTTGCAATGCGGGAGTCCCAGGTGTGGTCCCTGGACTGGGAAGATCCTCTGGAGAAGGGAATGGGGCCTGGTGGGCTACAATCCATTGGATCGAAAATAGGCAAAGAGACATGACTTAGTGATTACTTGAGGGATTTCCCTGGTGGTCCAGTGGTTAAGATTCCATGCATTTCAATGCAGGGGGCACCGGTTCTAATCTTGGTCTGGAAACAAAATCCCACATACCACAACTAGCCAAATAAATAAATAAAAATATTTTTAAAAATTAAAATGAAAGTTGGTTTTAATGATTCCACTGCCTCAGAGACAGGCATGACCATGTTTACTTATCTCATTTCTCTCCCATTTGTTTTATCTGACATTTGAGCTCCAAAAGGGGCTTCCCAGGTGGCACTAGTGGTAAAGAATCCACCTGCCAGTGCAGGAGATATAAGAGATGTGGGTGCGATCCCTGGGCTGGGAAGATCCCCTGGAGGAGGGCATGGTAACCCACTCCAGTATTCTTGCCTGGAAAAGCCCATGGACAGAGGAACCTGGCAGGTAGAGTCCATGGGGACCCAGAGAGTCAGACACTTGAGCACACATGCACGCAATGAGCTCTGAAGTAGGGAGCTTGGAGGCTGGGGCACTATGCTCCCAGCTCCCAGCCAGGCTCTCTCTTTTGTTACAAGCTACATCTAGAGCTCAGAAAAGGTTTGTCACTTTTCTTCTCTGCTCAAAACCCTGCAGCCCATCTGTGTATCCACCCAATAAATATGTACTGTGTCTTGTGTAGGCTAAATTCTATGCTAGAACCTAAGGATTAAATTATTATTTCTATCATAACACCAAAACCTGCAAACACTTGTACATATAGTCTCTATTCACTGTCCCCTTCATGTTCTAAGAGTTATTTATTTAATCCTTATTGGAACTCTGCTATGTTCCCCTTCTTATAGAGGAAGAGACAGAGGTTCAGAGAGTCACCATGCCGCACATCTGAGCTGGAATTCCAATCTAGCCTGTGGGGCTCCAGATGGGTGCCACTGTCATGAAACATATAGTCTAGGCAGGGAAACATAATTGTTCAGCAAAGTATTTTCAGGAATTTCAATGCTCTGGGGATTCTAAAACACAGTATTTCCCGATTTCTTTTTCTAAGAGGAGCTGGTCACACCGTGAATGATGGAAAGGAGCCAGCCTTGGGGCCAGCAACAGAGAGAACACTTGGGCAGAGCAAATAGCAGGTGCAAAGGCCCTGGGGCCCCAACTTCTTCAGAAACAGCAGAGGCCAGTGTAGCTGGAGGAAGGGGTTAAGAGGCAAGAGGCAGAAAGCAGTGGTTTTAGGCCACACGGGGAGTAAGGATTTTACCCTGGGGAGAGGAGTCTGGTAGCATAAGCAGGGGAATGGGAGATGGGCTTTCAGTCCCTCTTGGTCCTTATTCATGCCTCAATCGCCTGCACCGCAGGCCCTTTTCATTCTTGTTCCTATTAACTCCCAGCTCTTGGACTTCCCTGGTGGTGCAACGGATGAGAATGTCAATGCAGGGGAAGACACATAGAATCTTGCAGGTCCAGGGAAATTCTACGTGACTCGGAGCCACTTAGCCCGTATGCCACAGCTACTGAAGCCTGTGCGTTCTACAGTCTGTACTCCACAGCAAGAGAAGCCTACACATGGCAACTAGCGAGTACCTTTGCTCGCCACAGTTAGAGAAAGCCCACGCGCAGCAACGAAGACTGGCTCCTCTGTCCACAGAGTTCTCCAGGCAAGAATACTGGAGTGAGTAGCCATTCCTTTCTCCAGGGGATCTTCCCAACCCAGGGAGTGAACTCCGGTGTCCTGCACTGCAGGCAAATTCTTTATGGTCTGAGCCAACAGGGAAGCCCAGAGACAAAACTAAATAATCAAGCAAATAAAGATCCAATTCTTGTGAATAATCCTCTCAATAACAACAAAAAAGAAACCCACCCCAACCTCTTCTCTCTGCTCCCTTTGACTTTACATCCAGGGCTTGTTTGTGAAAGGACAAATAAAAATGAAAAATTAGACTTAAGTTTCCCAGCCTCCCAGTTTCTGTGGGAGAGCAGGAGGCTAACTTTAGCCAGGACCTTGCTCTAAGTTGCAAAACTACCTCCATCACAGGGAGATGAGAAATTTGGTTTTGCTGTGAATAAAGCCAATTAGGCAACACCAATGGTCACTCCGATTACCAGGGTGAATCTCGGATGACCTGGCTATGATAAATGGTGCTGGCAAATCCTCTGATTTGAGGGTGAATTATCCTTTATCTTGTAAATATGTGTGTAATAGGTTGTAGCAGCTCTGCTGTGGAAAAGGGTAAGGTTTCTTTCTGTCTGGCAATCTCTCAGCAAATTGCCTGTGAAGCGCACATGTTGGGGAAATATAATTAAAAACCATGAAACCATTGTGGTTTCATGGTTTTTAATTATATTTCGCCAACATGTGCATGTCATGTCCTACTTTTTTTTTTTTTTCTAATTTACATAGCCAGTCTAAGAGTTCCAGGAAGTCTGAGATGGTTTAGTTTGCTGTTATAATTTTATAGTGACATAGCAAACTCTGCTGGGCTTCCCCACTGGCTCAGCAGTTAAAGAATCCACCTGTAGTGTAGGAGGCACAGGTTCAACCCCTGGCTTGGAAAGATCCCCTGGAGGAGGAAATGGCAACCCTTTGCAGTATTCTTGCCTGGAGAATCCCAAGGACAGAGGAGCCTGGGGGGCTACAGTCTATGGGGTTGCGCAGAGTTGGACATGACCGAAGTGACTGAGTGCGCACACAGGGGACTATGCTATCAATTCTGGGTGTGAATCTTGTGTGGCCTGGACAAAGCATTCAACATCTGTGTGTCTGAGTTTCCCTTTTGGTAAATTAGAGCTATGAATAACACCACTTATTTCAGAGAGTTGATGGTGCAAAAGGCTTAGCACAAATCCCAGCACAAAGCAAGTGATTTTAGTCTATAATAATCATCAGGGCTTCCCTAAGGCTCAGAGGGTAAAAGAATCTGCCTGCGATGCAGGAGACCCAGGTTCAGTCCCTGGGTTGGGAAGATCCCCTGAGGAAGGGAATGGCTACCCACTCCAGTGTTCTTGACTGGAGAATCTCATGGACAGGGGAGCCTGGTGGGCTGCAGTTCTTGGGGTCGCAAAGAATTGGAGATGACTGAGCGACTAACACACACATCACCAGCATGCTTTCAGGACAGTTTATGCTCGTTGAGTCAGCACCACGTCAAACCCAGGTGTTAATAACAAATGGTGTCCACATTCTAATATTTTGGTGTCCACAAAGCTAATATTTTGTCTTGTCTGGGGGGCAGGCACTGGGTTTATTCCTTTTTATTTATTTATTTTTAAATTGTGGTAAAATCCATACAACATGAGATTTGCTGTCGATCTTTTTTAGGTACACAGTTCATGGCATTAAGTACATTCATGTAGCTATGCAATCATTACCACCATCCATCTCCAGGTGCATGCCATCTCCCCAAACTGAAACTCTGTCCCCATTAAACAGTAACTGTCTATCCTCCTCCCCTACCCCCTGGCACCCACCATTCTACTTTTTAATCTCTGAATTTGACTCTTCTATGAACCTCCTATAATTTGAATTATATATTTGTCCTTTCACGTCTGAATTATTTCACTCAGCATAATGTCGTCATGCTGCAGCCTGTGTCATAATTTTCTTCCTTTTACAGGATCGACTAATATTCCATTCTGTATTTTGTACATTTTATTTTTAATTAATTAATTTTTAATTGAAGGATAATTGCTTTGCAGAATTTTGTGGCTTTCTGTCAAACATCAACAAGAATCAGCCAGAGGTACACCCATGTCCCCTTCCTCCTGAACCTCCCTCCCATCTACCTTCCCATCTCACCCCCCTAGATTGTTACAGAGTCCTGTTTGAGTTCCCTGAGTGATACAGCAAATTCCCATTGGCTACCTATTTTATATGGTGTGGTAAGTTTCCATGTTACTCTCTCCATACATCTCACCCTCTCCCTCCTCTTCTTCCCCGTGTCCAGAAGTCTATTCTCTATGTCTATTTCTCCATTGCTGCCCTGCTAATATTTCACTCTGTATTTTATGCATTTTATACACATCCATTCTTCTCATCTGTTAACAGACATTTGAGTTGGTTCCACCTTTTGGATATTATGAATCATGTGCTGTGGATTCCACCATCCAAGTCCTGAGCTTAACCTATCCTTCCAACACAGACTGCTTTTTACTCATAGTCAATTTTGTCCAGTAGTTTCCCAGAGATGCAACCTTTTTTGGGGCTGTGCTGCAGGGCCTGTGGGATCCCAGTTCCCCTACCAGGAATTGAAATCATGTCCCCTGCATTGGAGGCAGTGAATCCCAACCACTGGACCACCAGAGAAGTCCCAGGTTGCATCTTCTGATCCTGCTTGATCCTTAGACCCCCCAGGTGATGTTTCCATTATTAAATCCACAGACTACCAGGCATTGTTCTGCCAGCCTTTCAGAGCCCGTTGTTGGCAGGCATACATACTCAGTCATGTCTGACTCTTTGCAGCCCCATGGGCTGTATCCTGCTGGGCTCCTCTATCCCTGAGGTTTTTCAGGCAAGAATACTGGAGTGGGTATTCCCACTCCATTCCCTTCTCCAGGGGGTCATCCCAATCCAGGGATCGAACCCAGTTCTCCTGCATTGTCAGGCGAATTCTTTACGATCAGAGCCCCCAGGGAAGTATTTTATGTACTGTAGTGTGTATATGTCAGTCCAAAACTCCAAGTTTATCCCTCCCTTCTTCCCTGGAAATTCGAGTTCAGTAAGTGGGAACCAAGAATCTGGATTTCAACACCTCTTTCCTGCTCTCTAGCCCCTCATACACAGGTAGGATTCTTATGTGGGCAAGACCCTTAGAATCCTCAGGGGATGCTTTCATTATGAAACTCATAGAGTACCAGGCATTTTTCTGCCAGTGCAGTGTCTCAGAGGAAGGCCTCTGTGGGCTTTCTGGCTGGCATAGATTCACCGGGGTACTGGTTTTCATTTTCTGTTTTGTTTGCCGAGTTAAGATTGCTTCTGTTTATAAAGCAGGCATGGACCCAGGCTGTAAAACAGTGAACCTCAAAATGTGGTTTCCTGGACTAATTTGAGCAGCTGTATCAGCACCACCCCTTCGTACCCATGTATTTGCTCTCTACGTCTTGTGTCTCTGTTTCTGCTTTGCAAATGACATGGATGGACTTACAGAAAATTAAAAAATATATATTTATTTATTAATTTACTCTACTTTTGGCTGTGCTGGGTCTTATCTGCTGCACACTGGCTTTCTCTAGTTCTGGTATGAGGGCTTTTCATTGGGGTGGCTTCCCTTGTGGAGCACAGGCTCTAGGGAGCATGGGCTTTAGTAGTTGCGGCATGTGGGCTCAGTAGTTGCGGCATGTGGGCTCAGTAGTTGCAGCATGCGGGCTCAGTAGTTGCGGCATGTGGGCTCAGTAGTTGCAGTATGCGGGCTCAGTAGTTGCGGCATGCGGGCTCAGTTGCCCCTGGGCACATGGGATCTTCTTGGGCCAGGGATTGAACTGGTGTCCCTTGCATTCCAAGGTGGATTCTTAACCACTGGACTGCCAGGAAAGCCCCATAAAATGTGTTTTAATAAGCCCTGTAGGTGATGTTGTGGTATCCTCCATCTGAGAACCTCTGGAGTAAAGGTTCCTTCTTTATCTCACTTCACATCCCTCTGCAATGTGGGTATGGGGCTCATGAGTAGGCAGACTCCAACCTCACTCAGACATCCTTTGGCTTAAACCTCACCACCTGAGGCTGGGGTTCCTACCCCTTGACTCAGGTCAGGTCAATGCAAGACCCTCTCTGACAACAGGGATCATCTGTAACCCCACCTTCTTGGAGAAAGTTCCCTTCCTACACCACACACCCAGCTCAGCTACCTTTATTTCTCGTCCCTTCTGTTATAAGGTGAATTGTCTCCCTTTGACATATGTCAAATTCCTATGGTGAAGTCCTAACCCTTAGTATACATCACATGGTGATATTATTTGGAAATAGGGTTGGTGCTGATGTAATTAGTTAAGTCACGATGAGGTCATGGGTTTTCCAGGTGGTGCTAGTGGTAAAGAACCTGCCTGCCAATGCAGGAGATGTAAGAGATGTGGGTTCAATCCCTGGGTCGAGAAGATCCCCTGGAGCAGGGCATGGCAACCCATTCCAGTATTCTTGCCTGGAGAATCCCATGGACAGAGGAGCCTGGCAGGCTACANGCTAGTGGTAAAGAACCTGCCTGCCAATGCAGGAGATGTAAGAGATGTGGGTTCAATCCCTGGGTCGAGAAGATCCCCTGGAGCAGGGCATGGCAACCCATTCCAGTATTCTTGCCTGGAGAATCCCATGGACAGAGGAGCCTGGCAGGCTACAGTCCATGGGGTCAGAAAGAGTTGGACACGACTGAAGTGACTTGGCATGCATACATGAAGTCATACTGTGGTAGGGAGGGTGTAACCAAGCAGAAACCTGTGAGGCTTTTTCAGAATAGACCCTTGCCCATGTCCTTCACTTGTCTTTTGTCTGCAGAAAAACTTCAGTCAAAGAATAAATTTAACTGGAGAAGTGAGAAAATGCAGAAAGAAAGGAAAACAGTCAGGCAAGACAAAATAATAATGCTTTAGGCACTGAACAAAGTCAAGGACCTTTCATTCTTCCTCATAGACAAAAGGCATTATTCTAAACTATGTCCTCTGAGCTGTTTTGCAGATACTGAAACCCCACCAGGTGGAAAGTTAACTGTCTGCTACCCATGTGCATGTAGACCCCAGATCAGTTGGAACCAGAAGGCTGATGGTGCTGACCCCCAATTTCCTCATCACCAACCAATCAGAAGAATGTATGCAAACTGATCACATCCTGCTCCTTTAAGATTCCTCACTACTCCCTCCAGGGTGGGACACACAGTCTTGAGGGTATTAGCCTGCTGTGGCCCCTTTGCTTGGCAAAGCAATAAAGCTATTCTCCTGTGTGCTCAGATGCTAGGTCATATTTGACGCATGTTGTGACCCCATGGACTGTAGCCCACCAGGCTCCTCTGTCCATGGGGTTCTCCTGGCCACAGGAGCCAGGGAATGCCAAAGTTGCCAGCAAATCACCAAAAACTAGGAGAGAGGTGTCGGAAAGACTCCCTGGGACTTCCCTGGTGGTCCAGTGGTCAACAATCTACCTTGCAAAGCTGGGGACATGGCTTAGTTCCCTGATCAAGGAACTAAGATCCCATATGAAGTGAAAAGTGAAAGTGTTAGTCGCTCAGTTGTGTCCAATTCTTTGCAACCCCATGGACTATAGTCTGCCAGGCTCCTCTGTCCTTGGGATTCTCCAGGAAAGAATACTGGAGTGGGTAGCTGTTCCCTTCTCCAGGGATTCTCACCAACCTAGGGATCAAACTCAGGTCTCCTGCATTGCAGGCAGATTTTTTACCATCTGAGCCACCAGGGATGCCCAAGATCCCATATGCTACAGGGCAACCGAACCTGAGGGCCTCAGCCAGAGAATCCATGAGTTGCAATGACAATCCTGTGTGCCACAAGTAAGACCTGATGCAGCCAAGTTAAAAAAAAATTTTTTTTCTAAAAAAGATTCCCTTTCACAGCACTCAGAAAGAATGAACCCTGCAGACACCTTGCTCTCAGACTTCTGGCCTCTAGAACTCTGAGACTGTACATTTCTGTTGCTTAAGCCTCCAGTCAGTGGTACTTTGCTATCTGCCCCAGGAAATGAATGCAAACCCCTTATCTCTCCCTACTGTGCTTCTACTTTCCCTGTGAGTGCCATGGCCCGGCTGCATCGTCAGAGCCTGCAGGGATACGTGCCAGGGGCTCAACAAATAAACTCCCTTTGAGTGAGTGACCTTTCCAGGGGAGGCAGAAAGAATGTAGGACCGAGTCAAGAGAGAGGAGTATGGGAATAATATTCCATTGTGGATATGTATTGGAACTGGATTCACCTCTCCTGCTGTATGGCCCTGGGAAAACCCTGACCCTCGCTGAACCTCAGTTTTCTCCTCAATACAATGGAGTCTACAAGCAACTCATGCAGTTCAATATCAAAAAAACAAATAACCCACTTTAAAAATGGGCGGAAGATCCAAACAGACATTTTTCCAAGAAGATCATGAGAAATGCTGGACTGGAAGAAACACAGGCTGGAATCAAGATTGCCGGGAGAAATATCAATAACCTCAGATATGCAGATGACACCACCCTTATGGCAGAAAGTGAAGAGGAGCTAAAAAGCCTCTTGATGAAAGTGAAGGAGAGCAAAAAAGTTGGCTTAGAGCTCAACATTCAGAAAACGAAGATCATGGCATCTGGTCCAATCACTTCATGGGAGATAGATGGGAAAACAGTGGAAACAGTGTCAGACTTTATTTTTTGGGGCTCCAAAATCACTGCACATGGTAACTGCAGCAATGAAATTAAAAGACGCTTACTCCTTGGAAGAAAAGTTATGACCAACCTAGATAGTATATTCAAAAGCAGAGACATTACTTTACTGACTAAGGTCTGTCTAGTCAAGGCCAGGGTTTTTCCTGTGGTCATGTATGGACGTGAGAGTTGGACTGTGAAGAAAGCTGAGTGCCGAAGAACTGATGCTTTTGAACTGTGGTGTTGGGGAAGACTCTTGAGAGTCTCTTGGACTGCAAGGAGATCCAACTAGTCCATTCTGAAGGAGATCAGCCCTGGGATTTCTTTGGAAGGAATGATGCTAAAGCTGAAACTCCAGTACTTTGGCCACCTCATGTGAAGAGTTGACTCATTGGAAAAGACTCTGATGCTGGGAGGGATTGAGGGCAGGAGGAGAAGGGGACGACCGAGGATAAGATGGCTGGATGGCACACGGACTCGATGGACGTGAGTCTGAGTGAACTCCGGGAGATGGTGATGAACAGGGAGGCCTGGCGTGCTGCGATTCATGGGGTCACAAAGAGTCGGACACAACTGAGCAACTGAACTGAACTGAACTGAATTGAACTGAAAGACAGCATGAAAAGATGCTCAACATCACTAATTATTAGAGAAATGCAAATCAAGCATATAATGAAATATTACTGCACCCTGGTCAGAATGGCCATCATCAAAAAAAATCTATAAACAATAAATGCTGGGAAGAGTGTGGAGAAAAGGACCCCTCCTACACTGTTTGTGGAAATGTAAATTGGTACAGCCACTATAGAGAACAGTACGGAGGTTCCTTAAAAAACTAAAACTAGAACTACCATATGACCCAGCAATTTCACTCCTAGGCATATATCTGGAGAAAACCATAATTCAAGGATACATGAACCCCAGTGTTCATTGCAGTACTGTTTACAATAGTCAAGACGTGGAAGCAATCTAAATGTCCATCAATAGAGACTAGATAAAGAAGATGTGGTACATATATACAATGGAATATTACTCAGCCATAAAAAGAATGAAATAATGCCATTTGCAGCAACATGGATGGACCTAGGGAGTGTCATGCTGACTGAAGTAACAGACAAAGAAAGATATATACGACATCACTTATATGTGGAATCTAAAGAAAGGGTACAGNTAGAGACTAGATAAAGAAGATGTGGTACATATGTACAATGGAATATTACTCAGCCATAAAAAGAATGAAGTAATGCCATTTGCAGCAACATGGATGGACCTAGGGAGTGTCACGCTGACTGAAGTAACAGACAAAGAAAGATATATACGACATCGCTTATATGTGGAATCTAAAGAAAGGGTACAGATGAACTTTTTTGCAAAACAGAAGAGTCACGGATGTAGAAAACAAACTCATGGTTGCCAGGGGATAAGGGAGAGCAGGGATAAATTGAGCTTCCCTGGTGGCTCAGAGAGTAACGAATCCACCTGCAATGCAGGAGACCTGGGTTGGATCCCTAGATTGGGAGATCCCCTAGAGGAGGCCATGGCAACCCACTTCAGCATTCTTGCCTGGAGAATCCCCGTGGACAGAGGAGCCTGGTGGGCTACAGTCCATGGGGTCATGAAGAGTCAGACACGACTGAGCAGCTAAGCGCAGGACAGCACCGGGTAAATTGGGAGATTGGAGTTGACATATACACGCTACTATAAATAGAGCACAGGGAACTCTACTCAATGCTCTGAAATGGCCTATATAGGAAAAGAATATAAAAAAATGTGGCTATATGTATAGGTACAACTGATTCATTTTCCTGTACAACTGATTCATTTTGCTATACAGCAGAAACTAACAACATTGTAAATCAACTATATGCCAATAAAAATTAAAACAAAAACGGGGCCATCAGATAAGCCAGTATCTTTAAGCTCCTTGTTAACACAAATCCTGCTTGCTGCCTCCCCTCAAGCCTGAGTAGAAAATGTGGTTTCTTCTGGGTGCCAGGCAGAGAAGGTCCCGTCCATGCCCCTCTGCCCACCTGTGTGTGTGCTCCCCACTTCGTAACAGTAATGATCAGTGCTTACTGACCTTTTAAGCATGCTGGCCATTGTCTCCATGACCCCATCGAATCCTCCCAACACGGCCTGCAAGCTAAGTGCTGTTCTCATCATTGCGTCCATTTTGCATATACGTAAAACTGAGCCTCAGAAGGCCAAGTCAAGTGGCTTCAGGAGTCACAGCCAGTGACTGGGGAAAGTGGGATTCAACCTCCAAACTCCAGCCTTCAGTGGCTGTGCTTCCCACCCCCTGCCAGACTGGACCCAGATTACAGGATAAATATTCAAAAGGCCTACAGGGGGCTTGGCATGGCCAAGGACAAATCTGTCAACAGTTCAAAGCATTTCACTGTCCTCAAGGGGCTCATGAGCTAGAGGGGGAGATAGACAAAAAATTGAATCAATAACAGTGGAAAATGAAGTCAGGGAGTGAAGGAAAATAAAGAGAAGGGGAGGAAGAGTGGTCTCTGTGGGTGAGATGTTTAGAAACGTGGAAGAAGTGATAGTAGGGTGGTGACCAAGTTGGAAAGGCAAATCCAGTGCAGCTGACCCTCAAAGCCATCCAGGAAAGACCCTAGGCTCTCAAGCACCCATATCCCCTCCCCCGCCAGGAAGACCAGCGAAGGCCCTTACCTGTGGGCAGCAGGTATCTCAGAGCCAGCAGCACCAGGAGCCACTGCCGGCCTCTAGGGGTGCCCTGCCATGGGCCGGCCATTCAAGGCATCAGGAAGATGTGGGGGGCCACTCCTTGGCCTTGGTGCAGCCTCTGAGTCGAGCTCACAAACGTGTCTGGCACCTCCTCTCCAGGGCCAGGAGGCCAGGTGGCTGAGAGCTGGCAGGTATCAAATATACCCAGTTGGTCTAATCCTGTGAGTCCGGGCAGGGCTGGGAAAGGCCCCCTCGCCTGTTCCCAGGCCCCGATTGGCTCCCTGGGCTCTTGGTTCAGCCCTCCTGACTCTCAAGAAGACAGGGATCCAGGAGCGTGGAGAAGTCACCTGCCAGCCTTGGCCACGGGTGTCGGGGAAAGACTCTACTAGAGAGTACCTCCCTGGCATGTTTCCCAGACCCAGGGTCACATCACAATTTTCATGCCCCACAGGCACTTTTGCTCCTTTATTGGAAAAGACCCCGATGCTAGGAAAGACTGATGGCAGGAAGAGAAAGGGGCGACAGAGGATGAGATGGTTGGATGGCATCACCGACTCAATTGACTTGAATCTGAGCATTCCAGAAAATAGTGAGGGACAGGGAAATGGCGTTGCAAAGATTCGGATACGGCTTAGCAACTGAACAACAGCAGCAACAAGAGCGTGGCCTCTTCTTAAGAGTCTCAGAGCATATATTAGCAGCTCACAAAGGAACGGAGCCCTTAAATCCAACACTTGCCAAACTTGTTTGGGCAAAGACTGGTTTTAAGAACAGAGAGGTGAGTAAATTACCAAAGTCACACAGCCAATTTGCACAGAGGTCTGTCAGGTGCCACGGACCGTGTATTTCATCACTGTCCTGTGCTGCTACTTTCCTGCTGGAGCAGAGCCGAAGAGTGTGGACATCCTGTGTGATCTCAGGCATCTTACATTTCTTTCCTTCTTGACCACACTGCACAACTTGTGGGATTTTTACTTCCCTGACCAGAGATTGAACCTCAGCCCTTGGCAGTGAAAGTGAACCGTCTTAACCACTGGACTGCCAGAGAATTCCCAGGCATCTTAAACTTTTTAAACCTCGGGTTCCTCACCAGTTGGGCTTCCCTGGTGGCTCAGAGGTTCAAGCATCTGGCTTCGATGCGGGAGACCCGGGTTCAGTCCCTGGGTCGGGAAGATCCCCTGGAGAAGGAAATGGCAACCCACTCCAGTATTCTTGCCTGGAGAATCCCATGGACAGAGAAGCTTAGTAGGTTACAGTCCACGGGGTCGCAAAGAGTCGGACACGACTGAGTGACTTCACCTTACCTCACCTTCCTCACCAGTTAAACGGGCCTAATAATAGTACCTACCTTTTAGCGCTCCTGTGAGGGTCTTTGTAAAACTTTTAGAATAACTCAGGCTGCTCTAATAAGCACTAAGNGAAGATCCCCTGGAGAAGGAAATGGCAACCCACTCCAGTACTCTTGCTTGGAAAATCCCATAGACAGAGGAGCCTGGTAGGCTACAGTCCACAGGGTCGCAAAGAGTTGGACAAAACTGAGCGACTTCACTTCACTGTGTATATACCTAATTTATTTCATCTGTGCTGCTGTTGATGGGCATTTACTCATTTTCAGCTTGGGGCTATTACAAACAATGCTGTGATGACATTCTTGAATATATATATTTTGGTGAGCACTGTGGGAATTGATTTTAATTCTGAAACTACATGGCATACACTATGTGATATGTATTTATTTAGACATTTTCTAACTCCACTCCCATTAAAATCTAGTCTTACAAAGGTGAAGACCTTGTTTTTACCTTTTTGTCTTGCTTATGTTTCTCTTTCAGGTTTATCCCAGCATAATTGTTATATAATAATCCATATATATTTTTTACACTGAGTTTTGATAAATGTATGCACCCATAAAACCATTACCACAACCAAGATAGTGACACAGTCACCCCCAAAAGTCTGCTTTTGCTCCTTATAATTGCTGTTTCCCTCTTCTCCCTGCATTTCCCATCCCAGGCAACTGCCAATTTGCTTTCTGTCACTTATACATTACTTTGCATTTTTTAGAATCTTATATAAATTGGATCATAAACAATATACTCTTTTCTTTTCACTTAACATACTTTGAAAGTCATGTTGTTGCACATATCAATAGTTTATTTCCTGTTGTTGATGAGTAGTGTTTTATTGTATGAATATACTACAGCTTATCCATTCATTTATTGATGGACATTTGACTTGATTCCAGTTTTTGTCCATTATAAATATGCTGCTAGAAATGTCGACATATAAAACTTTCAAGCATGTGCTTTCACTTCCCTTGTGTATTGTATCTAAGTGTGGAATTGCTAGGTCATATGGTAGGTCAACTTAACTCCATAAGAAACTGTCAGCCTGTTTTCTGTGTAAGAATTCCAGTTGTCCATATCCTTCCCAGCACTTTGAACAATTTTTGTTTTTCATTTTATCTCATCTAGTGGGAGTGGTGGCATCTCATGGTTTTAATTCATATTTCCCTAATGGCTGATGGTGTTGAGCATTTTTAATGCATTACTTGCCATTTGTATATATCCTTTAGTGAAGCATCTGTTTAAATATTTTGTTCATTTAAAAAATTGGGCTGTTTTTCTTACTGATTATGAGGTTTTAAAAATGTATTCCAAATAAAATTCCTTTGTTACATCTATATTTTACAAATATTTCTCCTAGATTGTAGCTTGACCTTTTAGTCTCATAACAGTGTCTTTTGTCTTAATATTCTATCACCAGGAACTAGAGCAGTGGTTAGCACATGTTGGCACTTATAATTGTTCCTTGAAAAGCAGATTTAATGAAAGGCCCCTAGCAAGTATATCCGATTCCAAACCAGGCTTAACCAGTCCCAGAACCTTTCATCTTAATCAATACATCATTATATATAAGCATGTATACTATAATGAAGTACATTATAATAAAGTAATATAAGGAAATGGCACCCCACTCCAGTACTCTTGCCTGGAGAATCCCATGGACAGAGGTGCCTGGTGGGCTACCTGTCTCTTATACACATCTAGATGTNAGATGTGTATAAGAGACAGGAGTCCGCACTGCACAGGAGGAGCCACCACAGTGAGAAACCCCTGATCACCATAACTGGAAAAAGCCTGAGTGCAGCAATGAAGATCCGGTGCAGCCAAAAAAAAAAAATAATAATAAAGAAAAAATAAATAAATTAAAAAAAATAACAACAACAGCAAAACACAGATGAATAGTTCAGAAACACATGTGGAGAAATATGAAGTGTTGGCTATGTGCTGGACTCAAGGCAAAGTCTCTTGTATGATGTTCCTCCTTTAAGCCTTATCAGACCACATCATGTAGATTAGTGCTTCTCACATTTTTTTGTGCACATGAGTCACGTGGGGACCGGAATTCACTTGTTGTTTTTGTTCAGTTGCTCAGTCGTGTCTGACTCTTTGTGATCCCATGGGTTGCAGCACGCCAGGCTTCCCTGTCCTTCACCATCTCCTGGAGTTTGGTGAAACTCATGTTCATTGAGTCAGTGATGTCATCCAACCATCTCATCCTCTGTGGTCCCCTTCTCCTCCTGCCTTCAATCTTTATCAGCATCAGGGTCTTTCTAATGAGTCGGCTCTTTGCATCAGGTGGCCAAAGTATTGAAGCTTCAGCATCAATCCTTTCAAAGAATCTGCATTTCTGACAAGTTCTTTAGTGATGCTGATGCCGCTGGACCAAGGACGACACTCGAACTAGCCAGGAGTTATTCTCATTTTTCAGAGGAGGCAAACTGAGGCATAGAGAGATTTAAGTGGCTTGCCATAGTGCACAGAGCCAGTGAGGGTCAGGGCTTTTATGGACACCAGGGTCTGATTGCAGCGTTTCTTGACAGCTGCGGTCTACAGACTTCCTGCCTGGAGTCTGATTAGGAAGGGCCAAACAGCAGACAGAAGAATTGCTTGTTTTGAAGGTTCCTTCTGAGGGAAGAAACCTCAGGGTGAGGATGAGATTCTAGAAAAAGCCCCTGATGGTCTTGAAAAGAAAGATTTGGAAGGAGAGGTCCTGGGGCCAAAAGAGGGCCAATGAGGGGCTGCTGGCGTGAGTCAGGGAAGCATAATTTGATTCATAGTGATGGGACCGGAATAGACACTAGGTGGGTGGAACAGAGTAGGTTAGGAGAGTGATGGATGAGAGAGTAGAGCAGGGATCAGGAGGGGAGTTCTGTGGTCCCCTGCTTCTCCTGGATCCATCCCCACACAACCCTGGATGTGGTCACTTTGCCCAAGTTAAAAACTCTTAACGGTTTCTCATGGCCCCAGGACAGAGTCTGCTCTTTAACGGCAAATAAAACTGTGCAGGCAGGGGTGGCATGATTTAATGCTCTGCTGGCATGGTCTTACAATTCTTCATCATTTTCAAACAAGCAGTCCCTGTTTTCCTTTTGCATTGGGTCCTGAATATTACCCTTTTTATATCTAATAGTTTGCCCCTGCTAATCCCCAATTCCCAATCCTTCCCTCCCCCTGCCCTTTCATTTTGGCAATCTCAAGTCTGTTCTCTACATCTGTGAGTCTGTTTCTGTTTCATGGTTAGGTTGCTTTGTGTCCTATTTCAGATTTCACATGTAAGTGACATCATATGGTGTTTGTCTTTCCCTTTCTAATTTACTTCACTCAGTATGATGATCTCTAGTTACATCCACGTTGCTGCCACTGACATTACTTTGTTCTTTTTGATGGCTGAGTAATATTCCATTGCATATATGTACCACGTCTTCTTTATCCATTTATCTGTCCATGGACATTGAGGTTGTTTCCATGTCTTAGCTATTGCAGCACCTATATGGGCTTCCCTGGTGGCTCAGGTGGTAGATAATCCTGCCTGCAGTGCAGGAGACCTGGGTTTGATCCCTGAGGTGGGAAGACCCCATGGAGAAGGAAATGGAAACCCTCTCCAGTATTCTTACCTGGGAAATCCCATAGACAGAGGAGCCTGGTGGGCTGCAGCCCCTGGCCCAAAGAGTCAGACATGACTGAGCGGCTAATACTTTTTACTTTCTTCTATATGCTTGCTGAATGAATAAATACATAAAAGAATTACTGGATAGGTGGAAGAATGAAAAGATGAATGGATGAAAATACTTGCTAATAATGGAGCTGACACGAGTAAGGGGCAATCAGAGAGAGGGTCACCTAGAGGAGGCACTTGATTCCTTTGGGTTACAAATTGCCCCAGAGGGTCCTCTTTTCAAATACAGCATTGGGGGCAGGAGTGATCAGTGTTCTTTAACATGGATGCTTTTTTTTAATTTTAGCTAAAGCAGACCCAGAGGGCAGAGAGTCTGAGTCCCTTTAGCCCACCAGGAAACTGTACTCCTTCTCCCTGTCTGGGGAATGCAGAAACCCTGCCCAGAAGTGGAATTAGTAATTGAGCTGTCCCATTGTCCCTGAATGGTGGCTCCATTGTCTCCTCCCACGTGACTAAGGAAAATGTGGAGAATGAGAGAGGGGCCCGACACTGCTCAGCTCCTCAAGATATGAACACAAGGTCTGAGTCTGGGTCCAACAGAACCAGGACTCCAGGGACAGGCTAAGAAAGAATGGATTTCTGGAATCTGGGTCTGTATCCCCCAGTTTAGGTGTATTTGGCACATACATCAACCCCCAAATAAGCACAGTGGTTAAGTGTGAGGGCTCTGAAGCCTGATGCCAAAGTTCAAATTTTGACCTGTCTCCCTGCTAGCCGTATAACTTTGGGCCAGGTATTCCACCTCTCTGGGCCTCCTGTCTCTTCACTTGTCCATGGATATAAAGAAACCATATCACAGAGGAGCTGTGCAAAGTGGTTAGGACTGCCTGATGCACAGGAGGCCCTCTCTGTGAGTTTTTCTTTTTGAAATATTTTATTTGGGACTTCCCTGGTGATCCAGTGGTTAAGAATCTGCCTCGCAAGGCAGGACGCATGGATTTGATCCCTGGTGGGGGAAATAAGATCCCACACGCGGCAGAGCAACTAAGCTGTGCACTGCAATAAAGGACCCCGAATGATGCAACTAAGATCTGAGGCAGCCAAGTAAATAAATAATAATAATTAAACATATATATAATTTTTTATTATTACTTTTTTTTTCTTTGACCATGCCGTCGGGTATGTAGAATCTTTGTTCCCTGACCAAGGATTGAACTGGCACTGCAGAGTCTTAACCACTGGATAGCCATGTAAGTCTTGTGAGTTTTAATAAATGCAAGAAGTTAGGTGGGAAACTTGAACCTGCCCTTCCTGCCCTTATTCCTGGGACTACAATTTGATTCTTATCATGTTGCAGCCACGCATTCTGGGAAACAAACTCACTCGGTAGGACAATGCAGATAATGGAGTGAAGTTTATTACACTGGCGGGCCCAGGGCAGAGTATCCTCTTAGCCAAGGACTCCAACTGACTTTTGTAAAAACCTTATATACCACCTTAAGTGTACTGCTCAAGCCCACATCCCCAAATTCCTTAAACCTAGCCTGGAAAGGGTTAAAGGGAAATACAGTCAGGTTACAGCCATGATTCATAATCAGAAGGGTCAGCTAGTTTTACACTGTAGCCACNTTTGTAAAAACCTTATATACCACCTTAAGTGTACTGCTCAAGCCCACATCCCCAAATTCCTTAAACCTAGCCTGGAAAGGGTTAAAGGGAAATACAGTCAGGTTACAGCCATGATTCATAATCAGAAGGGTCAGCTAGTTTTACACTGTAGCCACCACCAGTGGGTGCCATAAAGATTACAAAGGTGATTGACTACATAGGGGATTATTACATTCTTTTTGGCGATGGGAAACCTAGGTATGGAATCTGGTGTTTATCAATCTGGGAGGCCAGTTCAGCTATAGGTCTGTTATCCCTATGTCTACCAGGGACATAGTCCAAAGCTCACTGAGAGTGCAATATGGAGTTTCCTTCTTTTTCAAGATGGAGTCAGCTTGGCCTGTTCCTTTCCTCTCCCAATCACACCCAAAGGAATTCAGAGCCTAGTGAAAGCTCATTTTGTGCATAAGAAAACTAATGCTCAGAGCTCATGGGCACAAGATTGTGAGTGCTGGTGTCTCCTGTCAACTTAAAAAGTATTCACAACCTAAAAGTTGAGAGTTATGTTTCATTCATTCAGTGGGAATTTTTAGGACTTCAAGCCCAAGAGACAGCATTTCATGTAACCCTGAGGAAACTGCTCCAAGGATGCGAGGAGAGGAGTGAGGTTAGTGTAAAGTGCAGGTAGTTTGAACATGAAAAGATTAAAATTAATTAAGGAAAACTGGATCACAAAGAAGGTTAAGCACCAAAGAATCGATGCTTTCAAGTTGTGGTGTTGGGGAAGACTCTTGAGAGTCCCTTGGACTGCAAAGACATGGAACCAGTCAATTCTAAAGGAAATCAATCCTGGATATTCATTGGAAGGACTGATGCTGAGATGAAACTCCAAAGCTTTGGCCACCTGATGGGAAAAGCCAATCCATTGGAAAAGATCCTGATGCTGGGAAAGATTGAAGGCAAAAAGAGAAGGGGGTGGCAGAGGATGAGATGGGCATCACCAATGGACTTCAGTTTGAGCAAACTCCGGGAGATAGTGGAGAACAGAGAAGCCTGGCATGCTGCAATCCATGGGGTCCCAAAGAATCGGACATGACTGAGGGACTGAACAACAGCGAAACATCTCAGGAAATGCGCATCAGATATTGTTGTCTAGGTTCTTCAGAGAGAAGCTAAAGCAGAGCATATAGGGGAAGGACCTGTCTGGGGAAAACTCCATAGGATCCAGCCCAGTTACACTCTCTCTATCCTAAAAGGAAATGCTTCTTCTCTTTTCTCTCACTCTGTTTTGGGTTATCCTTGAGGAACAGTCCTTAGATTCACTAAAACCTGATAGTTCAGACTTATTCCTTGGGCACTTTGGAGGACACCCTAGCTGCTTCACTGACCCCAAGGCCCTGACATAGAAAGCCTGTCCATAGTGAATGCTCACTGTTCTCTAGGTTTTCTGGGCACTGGAAACAAAAAGATGAGTGGAATTGGAATTTCCCTGGCAGTATAGTAGTTAAGACCCTGCACTTCCAATGAAGGAGGCACGGATTGATTTCTAGTTGGGGAAATAAGATCCCACTTGATGTGTATTTTTTTCCAAACCTCCCCACCTCAAACCCCTCTGTGATAGTTATACAACTCTGTAAATATACCAAAAAATCATTGAATTGTGCAAGTAAAGCAAGTGAATTGTATGGTATATAAAATGTAACTCAATAATAATAATGATAACAAAAGCAGGCACAGTTCAGTTCAGTTCAGTCACTCAGTCGTGTCCGACTCTTTGCAACCCCATGAATCGCAGCAAGCCAGGCCTCCCTCTCCATCACCAACTTCCGGAGTTCACTCAGACTCACGTCCATCAAGTAAGTGATGCCATCCAGGCATCTCATCCTGGGTCGTCCCCTTCTCCTCCTGCCCCCAATCCCTCCCAGCATCAAAGTCTTTTCCAATGAGTCAACTTTTCACATGAGGTGGCCAAAGTACTGGAGTTTCAGCTTTAGCATCATTCCTTCCAAAGAAATCCCAGGGCTGATCTCCTTCAGAATGGACTGGTTGGATCTCCTTGCAGTCCAAGGGACTCTCAAGAGTTTTCTCCAACACCACAGTTCAAAAGCACCAATTCTTCAGCGCTCAGCCTTCTTCACA